>VYZS01079887.1:33946-47434 GCA_013400695.1 Neodrepanis coruscans | reverse complement strand
AAGGGCCACAAGGATCATTGAGTCCAACTCTTAGCTCTGTATAGGACATCCACAAAAGCCATCCCCATGGCTCACACCATGTGCCTGAGAGTGTTGTCCAAATGATTCTTGAACTCTCGAGGAGGCAAACTCTGTTATTGTGGGTAGTCATGTGCATATGAATTTGCTCATCATAAGTCTGATGCAAGCTTTGCTGTAGCTAGCAGGGCCCATCACAGTAAACAAGACATGACAGTGATTTGGCTCTTAAGGCCCTAATCCACACATATATGTCAATTTAGCTTGTGGCAGTAACTATGGAGTAGCAAATATGCTATATGTATCTCAGAAATTAATTTGCAGACTGCCTAGAAACACTGGAAGAGCATCATGAGTAAGATGTTGCACTAAGACTTCAAGGGGAGATGGACCTAGCTGTATACAACATGTTGGGTTGCAAGACTTTTGGATGCTAGGCTTGAAAGTGTGAGCCTTGAATAAAAGGGCTTAAGCAAGGCAATTCCTCCTGGCATATGGATCAAGATTCAGTTTTATTTTTCTTCATCTCAGTGGCTTCATTCTGTTCTAGCATTGAATACCTCTCTATTTTATATTCCAGTGTCTGTCACTGATCACTTTGGATGTTTCCCTTGGTTGAGAAAGTGTTTGTGAGACATACATTTTATTAGACTAGTGACCCAGAACACTAACACAGTAATGTGACTGAAGTTCTCCAAAGACTATTGTCAGTTCATCCACAAGCCTAGAAGTCTGACTAATGCCTACAGGATCAGAGTGAATTACACATGTATGATTTTCAAGGAATGGAGTTTTAATGAGAAAACATCAAACTGACTCAAGATGAAGTAGCCTGGTAACTGATTTTCAACCAGGTCATGTAGTGGGTGCTTTCTGAAGACTGTACTTTACAGGGAATGAGCAATGTACACAGCTAAGCTTACCTGGGGCTCACTGACAACGTCCAGCAGACAGGGCAAACTTTCCTTTGTCTCCTCCTGCCTGTCAAATGCTGGTGGCCCAGGTCTGTAGGTATTAACTCTGGGTTTTCTTCCTATATACTGACTCTGGTCAACCCACTTTATATCACCACCTTTGAGGTCTCTAATAGTGAATGTGTTTTTCACTGAATCACTCTGGAGAAGAAAAGGAAAAATAACAATAATAAGAATACTTCTGAGAATGGAGAGCATATGGTTAATGTTCATTCAACACTAAAAGCAACAGATATGAGTTACTTGCATGAACAACACTGTACTTTTATTACAGAATGATAAACCACAAGCTTTTTTTGCACAAGAGCAACAACAGTAAATTATGCTGTTCTAATACTTATTGTGAACTCTTTTTCTGGCATCTAGATGGGATGTAGTGGTAGTAGTTTTGCCACAGCAACTAGGTAAATGAGAAATATTCCATCCCTGCTAGGGCACCATGGTTCTGCTTTTGGTACCTGATGGTTTAAATGCCTATTAGCTGAGTTAGCTGTAGTTTCTTGATCCATTCAGTTCTTTTGGGTAGCTAATGAATTGCTTTCTGCAAATGAAAGAGTACTACTGTAATTAATCTGCATACATAATATTTCCAGATATGAGTCTTTGCTCAGATTTAGATCACCCTTATGCAAGAGCAGTGAAGCAGAAGACGTGAAACACTGCCACTGTCAGATCCTGTGTTTCAGAGCATGTCCACTTGCACAGTGGAGACACTGGGCAGCTGCCTCAGCTAGGCTCTGAGCTCAACTGGCTGGTGGCAAAATCGCTGGGTTTATTCACTGGACCCCAGTGCAGCTGATTAAACCCTTCTACTACAGCTGTGGAGTCAGTATCTTCACATTCTGCAGGGGAAAAAACATTGAACAGGTGACACATTCTGTTGGGAAAGAAATTTTCTGACTCTGTTCCCTTTGCCTTTAAACCCAATCATCTGTCCTGTCCCAAATACTGCAGGCTGTAATACCTGGGACTGGCTTTGAATGCTGACTATTCAGATTGCAGGCTGAGTCCTATGAGCTTCTTGTCAATTTGTACTGGGCCATGGATGGCAGCAAAACAACTTTCCCAGGTTCACTGCACAGCTTGGAGCACCAGGCCACTCCTGTGGGCTCTATCATCAGGCTCTGGGACATTCTGACACTGCTGTATGACTTGCAGCAATCTGTAACCACCTAGCATCAAAATCAAGGAGACAACTTGGACTTCAGACCCTCACTTCCTCAGGAAGCTGATTCTGGTGAGCCCTATACAGGTTAGACACAGAATCAGCTATGCNGTCTCTTTCTGCCTGGCTGCTCTGTCTTCAGCCTGTGGTGCTGCAGGGGGTTGTTGTGGCCAAAGTGCAGGACCCAGCAATTGGTCTTATTGAACCTCATGCTGTTGGATTTGGCCCATCTATCCACCCTCTGTTGAGCCCTCCTACCTTCTCATAGCAATTGACATCTTGGGTCAATCCTGACATTTCACTCAATATTGGTGCTGGAATGGTGACTTTTGGACAGGACCTTGACGAGGACTGAGCTCAGTCTGCTCTGAGGATATCCCCCTGGATAGCATTCACTGCTCCCATGCAATGATGCATGTTCTTAGTTCAGGTCCCTTCACTGTGCCCCATGCCAGCCTTAGTGGTTTTATGTCTGTATTGTACAGTCTGCAGGGAACACTTGAACAGTTGGTTGCAAAAAGCTCATATAGCAGAAAGGGGAATTATATACAGAACTACTATAAGATGTAGACAAGCAGAAAGTGTACCACAAAGCTCAGTACAAAAAAAGTTTAGAGGACAAATTTTTAGTGTGATCACATAGTGGAGATACTTTGAATTCCTACTCATGTAGGATTGTGTAGTGACATTAAGTCACCCTGCCTAAGCTAAGCTCTGAATCATCTTTATGAAGTCACCGCAGGTTTCTTATGGCAATAATCAATAGAAACTTCTTTTCAGTCTTATTTCAAGCTTTTCCTGAAGGGAAAACTATTTTCAGGAGTTCTATCTCGTGGGTAATCACAGGAAGTTTGAAGGAGATCGGCATGTTGCTGATGCAGAAAACAATGGCATTTCAAGAAGTATATTAAAAGATTGAATTAGATTCACAATGAATGCAAAGAGCAAAATAACTTTGAAAATATCCATAAAATAATTTGATTAATATTGTAGAGCAAAACTCCTGAGCCAACATCCACAAATTTGGGATCTGTGGGACAGTTAGGTAAGGTTAAAGCCTTGAAATCCAAAATGGAAGATGTTGAAGGCAGTAGGTCCTTCAAAATTACTTCTGGGTTGTGATTTGAGGATTTTTGTTTAACAGCTTAATGCTCTGATAATGTGGTTCCAGTTGGTTTGTGCTAGAGCCTCTTCTCATTCTCTGTCTATTTAAACTTCTTCAAGTCCCCAGTGACTTGGAAATCAGTCCTGACAGATCAGGCATTCTTGTTTTCAGTTTTCTTCTGAACAAAATGTCAGCAGGTGACAACCAGTGTTTCCTTAATACAGTTGACAAGGTTAAAGAGACCTAATCTGCGTCCCTTTCTTGTGAATGTCTCATTATTCTGATGCTGTTTCCCACTAGTGTCTTAGCTGGTGGGTACTAAGGACTGTCAGCTTAATTGTATTTCAGTACAGACTGCTTAATTTCATGTCCTCTAATCTGTGGAATCTTGTTAAGAATTATTGTGTTAGGAGTGCAAAATAAAGTACCTTCACCAAAGGCAGTTATCCGTGTAGCTTCTTAGAAGACTCTATCAAGCCAGTCTCAGGTACATTGAACACATGCTTTTCTGTGTTTTATGTACACTTTGCTTCAGATAGGGTTTGGTTTTTTTTTTCATTTGGTTTGACATTAAGCATCTTTTTCACATAGACATACAGAATACTTTGAAAAAAGTGAATATGATACCTCGAGAATAGACCCCAAGAGAGGTGGGATTGTGGTCAGCAGAATGCAGATAAAATTCCCTCAAAAATAATATATATATAGTTACTAATATATAGGACATCAAACTGTATTATACAGAGAGGTCTTATCAGTTCAGGCTGCTTCTGTGGTACTACCACAACTTGGTAGGGGAGGCACCTTCAGGAGACCCAGTCTGCCACCGTGGCTGGGGACTGCGTCGGCTGCAGAAGCCAACGTCCCTACAATTCTCTTCTCTAGGATTTCATTACTTACACTCTCCTTCATCAATAGTTACAGGCATTGCAGTTTTTTAATATACCAGACATCCCTTTCATTCAGAGATGCCTTACCTTATGCAAAGTATTTGATGAGGGACTAGTATAAAAAACTTAGAAAAAAACCACCTTCCCCACGGGAGCACTTCCTCAGTACGTGTTGATGAAACATGTCAAGACTCTCTAAATTGACTTCTTAGGTTCACTGCACGGTTTCTCTTTCAATCACAATCTTTTGTCCTGTCTGTGCCTTAGTTGTATATATATTTTTACTCCTTCAATAGCTGATTTATCAGTGGAGAGACCAGCTGTGCCTAGTTTACATGAGAAGTATTATAGGAGGGCCAAAAACGTCTGGTTTAACTTAGAAATATTGCAGCTGTAAAATTGTTGATTGCAGGTTGATAGAGCATTGATTTACTTGATTTCTGTTTACCTGGATCAGCCAAACCAGTTTCTCCCAGGTGTTAACTGGGAAATGTTTCAATGTAGTTCAGGATAATGGAAAAAAATATCATTTCAGATTTTATCTCATGAATTTTGTTTGTCAGAATCTATGGGACAATAGCCAATATTTTCAAGTTTTCTCTTCCAATTTATGAGTGGTGAGCCTGCTCCACAATCATTACCCTTGCTTGTATTCACTGAGCTTTCAGTTTTAGTTAGATGCTTCTCTATCTGCTAAGAAAACTGAAACAGCTGTGTTGAATTGCTCTGATTTGCCGTGAGTTACAAAAAAGAAACCGTTTCCTTCATATATGCTGCTTCAGAGAAATTCCAAGCAAGACAAATTTCTCTGAGCTAAAATACAGGATGCTCCACAGTCCAAACAAATGGAAATAGACTCCAAGTAGCTAAAATGACTCTACTAACTTAAAAGAGAAACTGCCTAGCTGTTGATAATAGGAGACATATATGACTGTCAGTTCATCTTGTAATATGCATAAATTAAAAATACGATGGTAACCTACTTTTGGTTATCTGCTTTAGGCACTTAAAGTTTCTCTTGTCTTTCTCCCCTGGGCTTTGATTCCTGCTCTTTAAGTTCATGGAAGTCAAGGCACAAAGGAATAGCAGAATGAACTTCTAAGGGTTTATATTATTTCTATGCCTATATGTAAAGGTAGGCATAATTTCACTAAAAAAAAGAAATATTTCTTTCTCTCTGGAAATGAGAAAAATAAATACAAAACTGTCATCAGTGATTTGATTTGCAAAACCAGAAGAAAAAAAATACTACTTTTACAATATTTTTAACATGTACATTAGAGGCAGAATTAAGCTCACTGTTATGCTGTTGCTGTTTTACTAGAGAAAGTGCAATCAGAGCCTTCTGCTGAATAATGGGTAACTGTGACAGAGACCCTGTCTCTTCTCCCCAGATAAACCTTACATAATATTTTGTACTGTCATATAGGCAAGTGTATCTTTTAGCAAAGGAATGGTAAGAAATCATCTGTCAGTGTACATTTTGAAAAGCTGTCATGACCTGGCATTTTGAACTAGGACCTGAGGGAAGAGAGGGTTTTTCTCATTTCCTTGAAAAATCAACCCACATCTGCCTGAATGTTAAGCCTCTAACTAAAGGGAACTTGCACACTCAGCACTTTCTGAAGGCTTTCTGCTAAAATTTCAGAGTAGACCATTTGACCATAATGTGTTCTCCACTCTACAGAGCCTTAGGGTCATGCAGGATATTAGAGGGTCAGGGAACTCTTGCTGCATGGTGAATCTCTACTGGACTGGCCAATACTTAGCATCCATTTCTTCTTTTATTTGCTATAATGATTTTGAGAACTTTCTAGTCCTTTTTAAGTTCATATTATGTTCAAAGTTAAAACCAGATATGAGTTATGGCACCTTTTTTGTTGCATATTGCTCTTGTTTAGGCTTTGTTTTTTGTTTTGTGGGTTTTTTTAGGAAAACCAGGTTGTGCTAATATGCTTGGCATCTTGTATATTTATAATATATCATGGCTACCTACAGTAACTAGACAAACAGACTATTTTCCTTTGAAAAGGTTATTTTCAGCCATTTAAAATCTTGTGGTAATTTATGCAGCACTTAGTGTGATTCCATGTGGTACAATTCTGAAAACTTAATTCAAAAACATTTAGGAATGGAAAAGACTGCATTAAAGAACAGTATCATAGTATTAGGCGCTCAAAACAAAGGAACAAAGTTTACCTTTTCTGTCTGAATTCAACCACTTTGTTCAGAATATTTGTACTTTAATTGTATATTCTTGCATTTATGGGACTCCGGTCTCACTCAATGCACAGGAAAAACAAAGCAGAGTCTTCTGTTAGTCTTGATTATGTTATTTTGAGGTTACATCTTTGGGTTGAATCCCACGAATTTACAAACTCCAGTACTAATTCTGACATTAGTTTCTAGCTATTCCTGAATAAGACTTGTAAGGCATACCAGTGAACAAATAAAAAATGCATGGAACAATCTCAGCCCTTACATTTCCTCTTGATTTCATTTTTAATGTAATGTTCTTTAAATGTAGAGACATGTGTAATAGAAAAACACATCCTGTTAGATCGATAGAATGCAGGGGCAAACGTGCCTCTATAAACCATGGCGCAAATGAAGGTGTGTGACCTGACTATGTGAGTGCTTTCTTTTATGGCCATGATACCATATATTTCAAGATACAGTTTAAGTGTGAATCCAGATCTCTTGAATTAGCCTAGGATCGTATTTCCTGGTTTCTAATGATTACAACTTAGTAACATATGGGGCTGAAAGTAAATCAGATTGTGTAGATCATTTAACCCAATACAGGTTAACTTAGAGGTGAAATCCCTTGTAAGTCCTACTTCTGATATTTTTATATTAATTCCTATAATGACAAAATTAATTGTTATTCCATTGAACGTGATCTTCTCTTCATTAACTTTAGTGTGCCTTCATGCTTATATTCATACTGAAAAATGGTCATGATTTTGTCAGGTCTTCCCTGACAGAATCTGACTTTATTATTTAGGAGACTGAAAACTATCAGGTCACCATTTCCCCTTGTGGTATTGGGGCTAATCCACCAGTTACGTAAATTAGAGTACCTCTGTTCTGAACCTATGAAAGTTTACAACAACCAAGGCCCTTACCTGCTATTACCATAAACCTTTTGTATTAAAAAGAAGATGGAAATGTGCATTTTTACTTTTTTTTCTTCCTATAGTAGATTATACATAGGAGTAGCAGTGTTTAACACTGTTGCTTCCAGTGGCTAATTTTGTGGAAGGCAGAATGATTTGAGTGTCCTTGCCTCGCACCTTTGGTCCTGGGCTCTGTCAGAGCTCTGTCAGAATTTTGTTTCATTAATATGGGAACTCTGTAAGGTGGTGAGTCAGCAACCAAGTCCTAACCAACTGCTTTCCCAACTCCTTGCTTTCCACCATGGTATGCTGTTAGGACTGAAGACTGCTGACTCTGGCAGGACTCCACCTATGATAGTGAGTGACATTGTCGTTGTCACTATGGCATGTACTGAACCTTACTTGTGGTGGCAGAAAGTGGCAGGAAGAGTAGCATGGCTGAGAAGTCTCTTTTGGCTCCCCCATTGAAAGTTGTCTGTGCAAGGAAAGCGAGGCCTCTTCTAAGGAGCAGTGTGGCAAAGTTAGACCTGAAAAGATTTTGGAACTTAGTTGTTGAACTTAAAGCATACCTTATTTGCTATAGTCCTGCTCAAGGACTATATACCTTTGTCAGTCCAATTTAACTGTATTTTATACTGAACCCCAAGTATCTGTATATTTTGACTTAGTTTCTCTACCTTAAAAGTTAATTTTAAAATTATGATATTTGAAACTGCTTGGATTTGGTTTTCAGGGTTGAAACCCCTGGGGTATACTGTGGTTATGTTTTCAAGTTCTCTGCAGCCAAGTGTACTACGTAATGAAGAAATAAAAGGAAAGCTCAGGTTCACAAATATTTACTGGTCATTTAGGATGTATCACAGCTTTATATGGCTGTTACTATTTTTATTTGAGTTGGTGATGGAGTATTTTTAGGGTCATCTACAAACTTCAGAAATATTTTTGTTGAGTTGTAAATCATAATGGGTAGGTCTGACTGTACATTGGACAGAATCACTCTCCAACACATTCATCTCCTCCAGGTCACTACAGGGGTAGTTTCACCAGCCAGTAAGCAGGAAACTTGCGTTGTCATAACCCAGGCTGTAAGTTCTTTATGAACAAGCAGGGAATTGAGGTTTCACATCTTTTAGGTGGGCTGTTACATTTGACAACAAATTCTAAGAAACTAGGATAAAAATAATCCTTTTATTGTTTTGATCATAGTAGTACATTATCTGCTGGAAATGGACCTGGAGAAGAGTCAACAAAGGATGTTTTATATTTTGTTAGCTGGTTTTAATTTATCAGCTGCCAGTTTCAATAAATTTCTCTAAATAGTTGTACTCTAACTTCTGGAAAAGTATCTACCCCCTACCATTCAGATTCTGGTGGGGCATGTGTGAATGTGCTTGTGCATGTTCATAACATTTCCAGGCAGATCCAAAATGTTTGTTTAAAAGCTAGAAAAATCCAGTCTTCAAAGTTTGGAAGAACTTTACTGCTCATACTGATGTGGAGAGATTTATCATACTATGTTTGTTAATACCTCAGTGAAATTAATGCCTCTTGAGTAATGGAATAAATATTGAGCCTCAATGCCAAGGTGCCTTTGGGTTACAACTTTTGGGATTATGTTATTCTATGGTCCTAGGCAAAAAGGCTTGTTTCTGCAAATGAGATAATCATGAGTCATCAGCCCTGTTGCTGTCCCTGATGCTAGCTGGGGGATATTCCTGTGGTGATGGAATGCCAGCTGCCGGCACAGCTCTGCTGGGTGCCCTGCAACATGCACATCAGCCTTGTGACAGCATGGACTCTCTCACGTGGGGCAGTGTGCATCATCCCAGCAAGAGCTTTACATCCTGATTTAATCACGCTCCTGTAATCCTGCTGGCCCACAATAGCGTAGAAAATGCAATTTTGGATTTCACCGACTTTTGAAATTTACATTATTGAAAGTACAACAGTTGTGTCAGTGCATCACAGTGGCACACACTCCACATGCCTTGTTACTGACAGAGCAGGTAGCACTCACAACACTCCCAGGACAATCCTTAGAACAATGACATGAAAACTTGAGTTTTCTGTCAGTTTTGAGGGTAAATGTAACAAGACAGATGCAAGATGAAGTGAGCTCCTGATTGGAAATGAAACAAGAAAACACCCATTTTTTGCAAATATTGGGAGAACTTGTTTCTTTTTTGCATGATAAAATGAGCTTCATGGAAACCTGCAGCAATGAGGTTAAGCAGCTGAAAATTTCAGAAAATCAATGGTTAGGGAACTATTTTGTTACTGGTTTCTAATGGCGTAAGACAGTTCCTTTGCCCAAGAAAACAGATGACTGTGATTTATTATTTCCTTATGGTTTTGACAGTTAAGTAAGTTTATGCTTTCAGTGAAACAATCTGATGGTCAGAAATCAGGCCATTTTTGTGGATTAATATATTTTCAAAAAGGCTTTGCATTATATTTCCAGTGACACAAACTACTATTGTTGGAGGAACGTAGACTCTTATGGCAAAGAAGCAGCAGTGAGGTCAGATGAGGTCCTGTTGAAGTCAGCTCAACGAAGAGAGAGCTTTGACAGGTCACCAGTGGATATTGGTTCTTCCTGGTCATGACTCTGGCCCAGGCTCATGATCTTTTCTGCTTTCCCTCACACAGTATCTTCGCTTATGCCAGTCCCTTGTCACTGTTTTCACAAGAATCCTGGTTTTGCCCTGAAATCTATTTATTAGACAATGCTGAGCTTGTTTAAACTTCTTGTTATCAGGAGAGTTGGTAGCATTCTTTCTCCACAAGAACGATTTAATTCCTCCTGACTTGAAAGAAACAGCTTCTTAGTGACTTTCTCTAGTTGCCATGATGGAGACATCTCTTAGCACAGGTTTGCTGCTTTTTCATGGTACTGGGTGTTTCAATCCAATTCATAGCACTTCTGGCTGAGTATTCCAGGAGAACACTCTGCTTTTAGCCTTTCAGTTCTCTCAAACTGACAAAAATTAAATAGATGATGTTCAAATGTTAGATATATGTGATAAGTAGAGAAGAAAAGAATAGACAGAAGGATAGTAAGACAGAGCCCAGGGATTGTGGAAAAATATGTATTTAAGAACTTGATCAAGTACGCCATGCACATAAATTCTTCTGTCAATGTCAAGATCAAAATTTGATCTCTCCTTTTACTACTGAGATCTATCTCAGGAAGAATATCTGTTCAGTGCTATCCTAGTTGTAACTATATGAAAGACTTGACAGTTTGATTAAAAAGTAGTGTTGAGCATTAATAAGCAATTTTTATAATTTTAAAATAGTTTTTTCTTAACATGACAGCACTTTGTACTCTGAGACTCTACAGTAAGAAACCTCATAGCATGGGGAAAAAAAGCATTTAAGTCCTAAACTGATCAAGAATTGGATTTTAAACACCATGTTCTAGGAGAAGTTTTGCCTGAAAATATTTCAGTGTTCACGCCTGAGTGTTTGGAAAACACGGAAAGTGGACAGTCCTCAAGTGTCCTGCCCTGATGCTAAATGAGCATGACCTAAGACTTCTGACGGAACCAAGAAACAAATATCAATTAGCATCAGTTTCAGGAAGCATTATGGTATCAAGACATCTCAGGGTGCCTTTATAAAAGAAAAACCTACAATAATTTAATAGCTCAGTCTGCTGTGCCAAATGAATGAGTCAAAGCTGAGGGGGGGTGGGGGAAGAGTATGAGGCACAGTTTCACAGTTGTACTAGCCTGAAGGAAAAGTGTTGATTTACTTCCAAAGTATTTTTGATACTAGTCTGATGGGAGACATCACTCCAAAGCATGAGGTTGTCTGGGAAGTTAAGGATACCTCACCTTTTTAATTCCTCATCTACAATCACTGATTTTCATTCAGTTTCAAAAGGCCTTCAGACAAAGAAACAAAGTGAATGATGTGACTTGAGTGTATTTTATGCATACCAGAGCAGAAGTTAGCTGTTGGAAGGAGATGGCTGTTGTAGGCTTGTATTCCTCAAGCAAACTCAAGGGCAGATGGTTCACAGCCTGTGTTGGGCCTCTTAGGGATGTGAAAACCAGGCTGGGCAGGAAGGGTTTCATTTTTTCCCCTTGAAGTTTGAATTCTAAGTGAAAAATGTAAAATGCCTCCATTTAGATAGGCTTTTGCAGGGTTTCAGAGGGGCTCAAGTCAAGTTATTTTTGTCTTCCGTATGGTAGGCTATATTCCCTGGATGAAATAGGTTTCCTCAATATATCATCACTTTTCCTTGTTGACCATAAAGAGAACATAAAGGAGAACAGCTCATTAACATGAGAGAGATAATCACAGTAGCTGGAACACCAAAGACTAATATTTAGTCCCTTTCTCATCCAAGTTGGCCAGTTTTTCTAGGTGTGCTGTGCATAAGCTATGATCCTCTGGAAACGTATAAATCTGCTTAACTTAAAAGACTGGAAATCAAATGAAAAAATTATTCTGGTGACCTTACTTCTTTCTTTGTATGACGAACATGATGGCATCTAAACCCAGTTTTAGAGCGTTGGAGCAGAGCCTGAAGTTGGCAGAAGAGTACAGCTTTGGCTTCAGTTGCTGAGATGCCAGAAGAGATTGTAAGTCCTTGAAATTCTTCCAAGAAGTCACTTTGTCCTGGATGGAAACTGGCATTTATCAGTGCAGATGATAGTGGTGTATTTTAGATGGCATCAATATTGATTTGTATACTGCATGAGCTTTTAAATATGATTTAAGATAAAGCTTAGCTTAAGATAAGACATTTCTCCATGAAGCATTGATTTAATGTTAATGTTTTATATGTTGCTTTCTTTGCTATAGCCTTTCTTTTGGTTTATGGAGACTTCCCAAGTATACTTCCCACTTCTATCTTTCAGGCATTTGCTAAAGCCCCCCAGATGCTTGGGCATGTGAATAAGTATTCAAAAGTTTAATTTATACTATCTGACAGGCAGCTTCAAATGCAATTAATTAATGGTCATTGGTGTTCAGCTCAAATTCACTATTACATTTCAAGGTGCTTGGACTTGGCTTATTGTTTTCCCAAGCCTTATGACAACCACAGGAATGCTTGATGGACATCTAACAGAAAAGTTAAAAGACCAGTTTTTGACCAGTTCTATAGGGTAATTTCTTGTACTTTGCCTCTCACAGTGGTGGGTATTGTAAGAAGAGTCCTTACTAGTGTAGAGAGAATTTCCTATTTGATTTGTATTCATATAATCTATAGCAATTCTTGCTAGGTGCAATGGCACTATCAATCTACTCTGTGTGTCTCCTTGCCCTTGCTTGGTCGTTTCAGAGCGTAAAGGCTGGGGAAGATCAGCGCTTCAGCACTGTAGCTGCTGCTGAAGTGTCTGAATCCTGACGTCCAGATCTCTGGAGGAGCGCGGCTGTGGAGGCAGTATCAGGTTTGGGGAGAAGAGTAGAAAATACTTCCCCGGCAGGTTGAAGATGCCCTGAGAAGACAGGCGCAGGGTTTCCTTCAGCCGGGAGTCGCTGTGGCCCCTCCGGAGCCTGCGCGGGCGCGGTGCCGGCGGGCGTTGCGGGGCTGTGCCCGCCCCGTCCCGGCGCTTCCCGCGGGTCCAGCGCGGCCGTCGCAGGCGGGATCGGCGCTGCGGAGCGTTCGCCGGGCGAAGGCTGCTCCGGCAGCGGCGCAGGGAGTGCTTTGGGAGGTGTTTGTGAGCGGCGGCTTTTTCGGAGTGCTTTTCTCGAAGAGCCCGACCTGTGAAAGCGTATTTCTGCTGTGGTTTGGTTAGATTTTTTTTTTTCCCTCCTCCCGCCTGCGGTTTGAAAGTGGCGTTTCGCCGTTCACCGAGACGCGTGCGTTCCGGGTTACTTTGGTTGCCTGCCAGGTAGCGCGCATCTTTTACAGCATCCTCCTACCATCAAGCAAAAATTGTCTCCCAACGATTAATTATTCAAGACGTTTAATGTGTTTGGGGCTGAGGGGGAGGCGGCCACTCGGGTACATCCTGGTGCCGCAGCGCCTGTCCCCGCTTTGTCTCGCACCTGGTGTGTTTGCGCGGCTCGCCTGCCTTCCTCCCCCCCAGCCACCGCCTCCTGCTCCTCCCGCCCGCGCCCCGCTCGCTCCCCGCGGGGCCGGGGGACGCGGGCCGGTGCACGGAGATGTGCTCCGGGACCCTGCGGCGGCGCTCCCACCTTGCCCGCGGGGATGCTCTGGGCGGGGCCGCCTCCGCGGTGGCTCCGCGGGCGGGGCGGG
>VYZS01079885.1:12269-24677 GCA_013400695.1 Neodrepanis coruscans | reverse complement strand
GAGAGAGAGAGGGGGGGAAAAAAAGCAGCTCGTTGTCTTTTATTACAGTGCCAAACCAACGAGAAAGAAGGCAGCTGATTTGTCAAGGTGGAATCTGTATTGCTTGCAACACCCAAATTTGTTTTCATTGTAATGTCAGTTTTCTGATCAAACGATTTTGGTATTATTTATCCCTTATGCAAATGAGCCCCCCAAAGTGCTGGTTCCTGCTTGCAGGAAGTCCTATCTGTATGGAAGTAGAGTAGTTGTGTAACTGTCTTTCTCAAGGTGAACACAATTAAATGTAAAAATCCTAACAAAACTTGGACCTGCAAATCTTTTTATATAGCCACAAAAACAACTGATAATGCTTAAGGCTCTGATAGGCTTTTATCCCTGTTGTTGAAAGAGAGCACTAAAGCTAACACAAGCATAAATAGCTGATCATAAACAGCAAAAATAAAGTTGGACTAAGATATTCAACAAAAGCTTTGTTCAAAATTAGATAATGGTCAGTTCCAAGTATAAAAGAACATAGGTTTTAAATATCTTAACCTCAGTTGCATAATCAATATTTTTCATATACTGTCTTACTATTTTATTTTACTTTTTGGTTTTGGTTTTTTGTTGTTGCTGTTGTTCAAAACTTTTGGGTTTTGTTCCCAATTCTTCATAATGCTGTGGAAGAGGTTCAGTAGACACTCGCACATTTGTAAGGGAGATTGCCTCAGAGATTCCATGTACCTGGACAGAAGATGAGAAGGGAGCAATATGTGGACAGCAATGGGAATTTCTTCCTAGCCAAGATTTTTTTGGACCGAGAAAGGAAAGATTTAACAGCGCATGTCATGTTGCTTGGTTATGAAGCATGTTGGAATATAATATTGATCTAATACAGTATAGTATGGGATGGATGGTAGACAACTGTGGAGGGGGCGTGGTCTGGGTGATTGATGTCTGGAGGAGAGATAGTTCAACAGCTCCACTGTCAGAGAGGTTGCCCAGAAGGTGCTGAGCCTGGAGAAATATTAAGCCTTCTGGGCATCCATTCAGAGCTTTACTGAGGATACCACAACTAGTGGAAGAACCAAGTCTGTGGGGAAAGGGTACCAGAAAGTTGTTTGGAGCCAAGAGGGCTGGTTATATTGTTTTTTCATTAAGAATCTTTGACTGTTGTGGTCCTGGGAGCATACTTCCAATGCAGGACTGGGATGAGTCAGTTCAGATTTTGCCTGGGAGCAAGACTTCAGGACATACAAGACCCTCACTTAGACTACGGTTTCCACTGGTTGTGGATATTGTGTTTTATACTGGTTTTGTTTCCCCTCCTTCCCTAAAAGGATGTACTAGAAGAAGGGGAAAAAGAAGATAAAGTTTAATAAAAATTGTAACATTTGCTAAAATTTACTGGATAGTTTCTACATAAGGGCTAAGTAGGTAGGACTATTCAGCCTGGAAAAGGGGTTACTGAAAAGGTTATGCGAAAGATGTAAAATAGTGCATTATAAGGAAAAATGAATAGCAGACTCTCCTATTCATTAGAAAAACTGAAGGGCATCAAAGAGTATTAGCAGGCAGTGAGTTCAAAACAAACAAAAGGAGGTGTTTCTTTACACAGGTAGTGAGCAATGTTCACAGCAATTTCTGAAAATGCAGAACTGTCTCTTTTATGAGAGAAAATTATGGCAGAAAAATTCCCCAAGGGCTGTTTAGCATAAGGGCATTGCCTCTGGCTCAGAAAGTCCTTGAGATGCAAAGTCTGCAAGCCTGGAGGAATGATCTGGAGAAGTGTCTGTAACATACTTGCTCTGTTCTTCAGATGGCCAGATAAGGAACTGGGGGGATCTTTGATCTGATCCAGTAAATCCCTAATTGTGGTCTTAAAGTTCAGGAAGAGTTTCTGTCCCACTGCATCTGTTTCGAAGACCCAGCTGTAGGAGGCTCAGTTTGAAACCTTTTCAAAGATTTTCCTGTTTTTCTGCATGTAAGTTACTGCTTGCTGGTTTAACCATAAGGATGCATACTGCTGTTGTCTGTGGCCTGGGAGACCAGTGAGCAGAAAGGAGCAAAATCCAGTGCTCATACTTTTAAAGTATGTTTAGAGTGGTTTTTAAAGCATGTTTTTTTCTTTTATTGTCTCTTTTTATTTTTTTTCTCCCAATCACAAAAACACAGCCATACACTGATGAGCTAAGTGCACAGGGTTTAATTGCCTGCGTCTGTGCTAGGGAAAGCCATAGGAAGGTAAAGATCACCATGAGCTACCATGGGGAATTCTTAAGTCCAGTGTTTTCCAGATTATATTGCAAAGCCTGCGAGTGCCCGATATGAAGATAGCTACTTCAGAGCTGCTCTAATTTATGCTTATCTCTCTTCAGGCTTTGGAAAACAAGTAACAGGAGAGCAGCACACTCCAATTATGCCCTTGATACACTCCTTATCCTCAGGACCATAAGCGTGACAGCCTTTATCCTATTTGCTCCTTGTATCTGCTCTTTGAGAAGGCACAGGAAAAGGGAAGAGAGAAGAGGTGAGGGAAGGCCTGCATAGGTAGTAGAAGGGTGATTTCTCCTGGTTTTAAATACCTTTGGGATTTTTCTTTCTTCTTGGATTTTCCTCTTTATTAAAATGAAGCATCTTACTAGTGAGCAAAGCTCACTTTAATTTGTCAGAGTAGGATGAAATTTCTAGCGTAATAGAGAATCAAGCCTGCTAGACTGCTGCAGACAAACTGGATAACAGTCTGGAGACTTCCAGAGCTGCTTTGTCTCTGTCACTTGGAATTCCTCCATCCTCCTCGTCATCAGGACTTCTCCCATTACATCCCACATCCACTTTCCTATTTCACATCACCAAAATGAACAAGACATAGCATTCTTGCAAAAATAAAATATGAACTGGGAAATGACTGAAATGTGATTTCCCTTCTCACCATCTCACTCTAAGAAATGTTTACGCTTTCATTCCTCTCCAGTTTGCCGGAAGTAGGCACTAAGGCATTTGACTTTAAATGTGAGTGTGTAGCTGAGGAAGGCAAGAGGGGGTGGTCCCTTAACCACGGCTGGGAGTTTTTAGTCCAGGTTAATTACTAGGGGAATTTATGTGGTGACCATCAATCAAGGTTTAGATTCTGCTGTATAAACTGGCATATGCCCAAACTGTATAAGATGACTTTCATCTTAATACTATTACTATGATTTGCTAGCTGAATGTATAGCTCAAATATACTGAGAAAATGGGAAACTCAGGCAAAAAACATTGAATATCCCAGGATTGTGAATGTCAGTCTGCATATCAAATGTAATCAACTTGGATTGCCTTGGGTAAGTGATAAATTATAAAAATTTGTCATTGATCTAAAAAGGTCTGGCAATGAATTATAACATGTTGCCTTTGCTTAGGGTTACTGAATCATGTCAAGGAATTTGCAATGAAGGATAATATGCATGAGCCAGTTTTTCTGGTGAGCCGGTGCACTAGACAAAAGCAGGCTTGTGGTATTTGTATATCCTTCATCAAACCAGAGGCTTTTTTAAGTACTTGCAAACAAATGAGTATTGCTCCCTGCTGAGATTGACTTCTTGAGAAGGCCATGTTTGCCAAATAAAAGTTATCAGGTGCACCATGGTAATAAATAATGTTTTTAACTTCTTTACTTAGGATACAAAAGAACCAAAAGTAAAGAGCACTGCAAAAAAATAAAATGTTTTGATAAAAAAAGTTGGTGCCCAGGCCAGGGATACAACATGGCCTCATCCTCCCCTGACATTTCCCTTGTCTCCCAGTTCACCATAAGAAGCAGCTCTCAGTTGTTTCCCAGCATTTCCTCTTGGGCCCTGTGGAAATCATCTTGTTTGGCTCAAGCTTAGAAGAGAAGTAGGGTGGCAGTGGGGTGGCTCTCAACCCCCAGCTTCATAGGGATGAGGTAGAGAAAGGTGTGTGAGATGTGGGCTGAAATTTCTTCCTTTCGCCTGCCCAGGTGCCATGGTGTTGAATGCCTGTCCTTACTGAGGCTACCACAGAAGGAACACTGGGACAACTGGGATTGTAGGAAAGCTTCAGCTGTTTGATCATGTGCTTATTGAACTGGCTGCAAACTTTGGCTGAGGAAAAGCCTCTGGAATCTAAAATTAAGTAAAATTACTTTAATGACAACCAAAGGCTCTTTATGAAACTGAGTGATCTGCAAGTTAACAATTATAGTTACCAAGTGTATTTTAAGAAAAATCTGAAGGAAATCACTCATACTATAAAAAGGTACAAAAACTCAGTATTTGCTTTGTAAAAACATACTGTTTAAAATTGTTATAGCGTTTTCATGGCAGCAAGATGCAGAGTACACAACTGGGCTGGTAGAAAAGTCCTGGAGGGCACATACAGAACCTGTGGCACCAATTGCTCCCTGCCACAGCATGCCCGGGCAAGGAGATAAAACATGCTGCTTTTGGGACGGCAATTGATGAGACCTGATCAACAGCTTACGCTCTGGTGGCTCCACGTTCACGCTGCCAGCAGCATAGAGTGGAAAATCTGCTAAATGCCTGCCTGGTTCAATCAGGTTTTCCTATTAACATTCCTCCACCATGTGGGAAGAGGGGAGGGGGAAACCCAGGCATTATTTCTGTGGTGGGACAGCAGTGCGCGGTGGCCCAGACGTCATCTGCTGCTGGTAGGGGAGGAGAGCAAAGGAAAGAGTAGGAAATTAGATGTAAGGGAAAAGCAAGGGAGGGGTGCTGCTAAGAAGATACAGTTCACTGCTAGCTTGTATGTGTTTTTTATGATTGTGTGCCCTGCTTCTAGCCCCACAGAGAAATGGTCAGTCATAATGATGATACATTGCATCACATCCTGGTGCTGCAGTCTGAGGAAGAATTCAGCTAGAAGGGCCAAAGGCATTTGAAACAGCCCCATGTGGGGCTCCACAGGGCACTTGAAGAGGCAGATGCGTGGGGTCAGCAGTGGCTCCCTCCCTCTGATGCTAATTTTCCTGTCTACTCTGTATTTCTTTGAAAGGAAAACAAAAGCAAAGATTTTAAAATGTTGCAAAAAGGACTCAAAAGCTATTTTGTCTTGCGTTGCTTGTTTGTTTTTAACTGGAGATTGTTAAATGTTATAGGGAGAAGGAACTGAGGCCAGGAACTTGGAAGAAGATGGGGAATTTATGAAGCCAGCTCCCCATAACTTTCCCATTTGGCACTTCTTATGAAAATTTCAGTTTCATGGTGAAAAATCTGGTTATGTCCTTAGCTTGACAGTGAAGTGAGGCTGAGTTTGGGTAAATGTGCTGTGCAGAGGTGGGCTATGGGCAATGTTTCTCCTTACAGACTTTAGAAACCCTCTTCATTGGGTTTGCATGACAAAGTTTTTGTAGTGCAGGGCCTACAAGGTGCTTCTTCAAGAAGCTGCTAGAAGCTTCCTCCATATCTAACAGAGCCAATGTCAGGTGACTCCAAGATGGATGTGCACCAGCCAAGGCTGAGCCAGTTAGAAATAGTGATAATGCCTCTGTGATAACATACTTAAGAATCAAAAAAAAAAAAAAAAAAAAGTTATTGGTCAGATGTAATTGCTGCCAGAGAAGAGGGGAGTGAGAATTATGTGAGAGGAGCAGCTCTTCAGACACCAAGGTCAGGGAAGAAGGAGGGGGAGGAGATGCTCCGGGCACTGAAGCTGAGGTTCCTGTGCAGCCCGTAATGAAGACCATGGTGGAGCAGCTCTGCCTCTGCAGCCAGTGGAGGACCATGAGGATGCAGAGGTCTACCTGCAGCCCCTGGAGGAGACCCATGCCAGAGCAGGTGGACGCCCAAAAGAGGCCTGTGAACATGTGGGAAACCTGTGCTGGAGCAGAGTCCGGGCAGAGACCTTCAGACCCATAGAGAGAGGAGCACATGCTGGAGCAGGTTTCCTGGTAGGACTTGTGACCCTGTGGGGGACCCATGGTGGAGCAGCCTGGAAGACTGCATCCTGTGGAAGAGAGACCCATGTTGTAGCAGTTCGTTTTGCCCATGATGGTGAGTGATCTCTCCTTGTCCACATCTCAGCTCATGAACCTCCATTATATTTTCTCTCCCCTATCCACTTGTGAAGGGGAGTCATAGAGCAGCTTTGGTGGGTGCCTGGAATCCAGCCAGGGTCAAACCACTACACCCTCCTCTCCAGAAGGGAAAAGAGGTGGATATATGTGGTTATTAGGGAAAACTTAATTCCTTCAGTGACAGCAGCTGTCCTCTGGATGGAGGTGAATGTTTATAACCATAACATATCTATGGTTGAAGATATGCTGATAGCTATAAATTTTATGGGTAAATCCGTCCCAGCACCGTCAAGTTTTACAGTGTATCAGTACTTCTGGTCTTGCTGGAGCAATACAGAGTGAGCTTTGTGGTTCAAGACTGATGTTCCCAACTGGGCCATAATCTGCTGTCAGACAGATAAATTAGCATGCAGCTGTCACGAAAGTTTTCATGGATTCAAGGCAGAAAAAAGAGAGGATAAAGATAACTGACAATTAAAATATTTAGTATTCAAACGAGACTGATTCCTGTGGAGCTGACTCAGAATGTTTTCTTGCTAGGAAAAGTAAAGCCAGTCAACTGGACTGTTTCCCTTCAACAAACTAAGCGACCTCTGTAGCTGAACTGATGCTCTCTGGAGCCCTATGCCTGCATGCTGAAGGTGAATCAGACACTGTCTATACTGTCATTGTAACAAAAAATTCAGTGTTGTCCTCAGACCGTGAATCTTTTCAGCTTCCTTAAGCCAATGAATTGAATGATTCCCTCTCGTCTGGCTTTGCTCTGTAATGCTCAGTCAAATACGTCTTTTTCTGTGCTCTTTTTGAAATCTGTAAAAACCCCTGGTAGGTAGGTAAGAAGCACACACCTCCAGTTTATTGATCAGCTTTTAAAATGTCTAAACCAAATAATAAATAAATAGGCTTAAGGGGCTGTTCTAAAGAGAAATGATCAAAAATTCGTTTGTCTCAGGGTTTTTGACAGTTTGCAGCTGGTGATTTTGGTGGGTGTGGTTTTAGGCAGAACAAATGTGGATGCTACCTTGGTTCATGTACAATACAATACTAATGTAATGCCAATTAGAGATAAACATCTTAATTAAAAACTGTGGAAAGTATGCTTAGATATTTTCTAGAAAGTAGGATTGGAATGTAATCTGCATCTTTACAAATGCGATGGAGAATAACAGCTAATCTTGATATTTTGAGACATTTTTTTGAAACAGTGAAGCCCTTCTGCACAGGAGTACTCCTCCTTTCAGAAAAGCTGCCCACTATGTTTACAAAAGAAATCATTGTTTGTACTCAAACACAAGACATATGACTGTTTTGTATGTCTTGAAATATAGAACATGTTTTCCAAAAAAAGGCTAACGGACTAGCCTATATAATTACTGAAATTTAGCAAATGCTTTACACAATAAGGCTGTTGTGGTCATGCAGTCATCTTTTCTTTACTTGCTTCTCACAGATACCCGTTATTCAGTGGCAGCTGAATTCAGACACAAAACAGGCAGAGTTTCTAAGTTTCTTGCTGCTACCAGGGTTGGGTGGGTAAAAGCAGGAGGATTCTAGTGAAGTTCTACTGAAGTCTGTCCAGATCAAACAGCAGTCAGGTGCTGTATTTGGCCAGGTATTTCCTAAGTATTACCAGCCACATCCTCAGGTGCTACATAAGCAAGGCTTAACTGAGCTCCATGATCTGTGTTGGTTTTTTCCGAGATGCTCAGGTGCTGCTTTTCTGCCACCTTCTACAGTGGCTTTTTATACATCAAAAGGTTCTGAATCAAATCTCTAAGTAGTATGCAGGATGAAAACTACAATGAATTTAGGAGCAGCTACCCAGGAACCTAACTTAGCAATAAGAACTTGATAATAAAGTGCTCAATGAGTAAGGGAACTGAAATTTGAGAGTAGTAACAGGCCAACAATGGAGCTCAAAGGAAATGTTTGAGGCTCTCAGATGTCCCAGCGGATTTTTGATGCTGAAAAGATATCAGATAATCAGAGCTAGCTACACACTGGAGACTAGTGTGAAACATGCTGCGAAGTCTGTCTTCCAGCTGACAAAACAGCCAAGCTATTACAAGGCAATCTGGTCAGCATTATATCTTTTAATGTATTTCCAGACTTTAGGTTCTGAAATCTCCAGAGGATCATCATCCTTCAAGTTCATCAAGGTTTTGACCTTTGTTTTATTGCCGTAGCAACCAAAGCTGTCTTTAGTCTTTAAATTAGTTAATCAATTGCAGTCCTTGATTTATGCCCATTGGCAGCAGCCATCCTTGAAAGCTATTTCTTGGCTAATACATGCTTTTATTACAGGAGGGTATTCCCACACCCTGGTTGAATAGGGCCCTTTGATAGAGGAATTCAGTATCTCATCTGGGGCCAGCTAATATGAAGAACTATTACAGTTTTGTTGTTTGATCCCACCCTCCACCACCACCCCCCTGAATCATCTTGATTCTGGTTTACATTCCTTTAGAAGGAGATGGAGTTTCTCTTAGTTGAAAAAAAAGCACAAGCTCTAATTACTTCCATAAAGAAGGGAATGATCCACCTTTGAGCTGCGTGTAAATGAAATTATAATGCACAAATAAGTTAATCACTTCAAAGAATTCTTTTGAATGAGGTCAAAATATGAACTGTTTCCTGTTTAACTGGCATATCCTGATAATCTCTGATTCTTCTGAGATATAGCATGGAATAAAAGATTAAGGGCAAGGTCATCAACTGNAAGGGAGAGAACAGCTTTACTCTCGGTGCCCGATGATCCAAAGAGGAAATTCATAACAATCTCTCCAATTTTATAACCTCTAGTGCCCACCCATTATACCAACTAAACCCCATCTTACTACTATGCCCCCAAAACATCCAACAGAATGGTATCTTATTACCTATTCCAACCCCCTGTTAGTTCCCCCCAGGTCTTATGTTTTGGTCTAGCTACCTCTTTATCTATACAGAAGAATGCAAACATGTGAAGGACAGGCCACTTTCTGCTCTTAATATTCTAAGTTACTCAGCTACCTAGCTATAGTGAAATCCCAAATATTAAGCATCCCCCTTATGGCATCACATGGTTTTGCATTTAAACCTGCTTTGGCTCTTTGGACAATTGGTAAAGTCAGGGTTTGGCTGTTTTGTGCCTGTGTACATCCTAAGAAATTAACAATGCATGCTCTTTATGGCAGCTCTGTATTAAAGGTAGTTTCCAAATGCTAGTCAACCTCTGATCTGTGAGTAGGGTTTTCTTTCTCTTCTAGTCATTGGGAGCAGCTTTAAGAATGACAAGCATGGAGAAAGCTGGGAGTTTCATGATACATTACTAGAAAACAAAGATAATGTCTTCTCTGTTTTGGGATGTGTCCACATCTAGAGTCCTGGATATCAAACCCAACTATATTTTGTTGAAACAGTGTACATGTGCTTCCTGTAATACCTATCAATACATATTATTCATTGGTGTTCTGAAAAGGACATAGACTCTGGATCACCAAAACCCACACTGCTGAGTGGTGAAAAAGTGCTCTGTACCATAGCTTTCACTAATGCAGAGTGAAGTGTGCTGTTTGCAGAGCAAAAAATAATCCCTACAGTCCAGCCTGCTGATTCTTTCTGTTGCTTTTAACCAGTGGCCCCTGGGGATATGTTTGACTGGGCTGGCTTCTGACAACATGACCTCATCATTATGCTAAACCCATGTTCTTCCTGTCTTTACACAAATAGTCTTGCAATCCAAATGAGCAGGCTCTTTGTTATTTTAAAGAGTGGCTGGTACCAAAGCAAATAATTTTTGATTAGGATTTTCAAAGGATAACCTTCATGAATTTTCCACAGAGGCTGCTGTTGCTGCTGCAGAGTGCATCTGCTTGGGTTTTAATCTTCTACCAATTCTAGCACTCAAAATGCTGTTGTTCCTGGGACTTCTTGAGAGTTGTGACATGATGGCTGGTTGGGACAATGCCTTTTGTCTAATGTGTGCTCCCTGTGTGATAATATTCATCTTTTATATCCTCTGTTTACTGCCAAGGTAGCTGCTATTGAGGGGAAGGGGAAATCAAACAAGAGGCATATTTGTAATGTACATGGCAGTGTATCTTGGAAAGACATGGCACTGAGTGCCAGCTCGGAGAATCAATAAAATCAAAATAATTTTTGTATGCTTGCTTATGCCCTTGGACATATTTCCCGTGTAACTCCAAGAGTGCTTTAATTTGTGTAAGTGTTGATGCAACTTTGATCGAGAAGTTGGGGCTTTGCCACCTGTATCAGGCACTGTCAAGTGAACTAACAAGCACCATATTTGCAGTTTCTCTAGACCAATACTATCCATTTGCAGAGGGGTTAATTAGTTATGGTGCTCACAGAAAGGATTTCAGTAGTAATTTAAGTAATTTGTTCCTTAATGTAAAATAAATGAAGTAGGAGAGAGTATGGAGATTAGCATGCAGCTTGCTGTTTTATAATATTTAAGCTGATTCCAGGTATTCAGAATCGTTCAGATATCACTTTGTCACCAGTCCTGAGCCTTTTAATCTGATCTTATTTTCTGATGTGACTCTGCAGCCAAGGGACCCAAGCCCTTTGTGAAATTAGAAAAACAAGGCAAATGGTGCTGATACTTTGCCAAACATTACATGGTCAGTGGCTGACATCAATCCTCACTGTTGTGATCTGCGCTGGGAGCAGTGGTGGTGTGCTTTTGGCTGGAGTCAGGTTCTCTCAGAGCTGCTGGACACTATTTAAAAACTGTCTATATAAACAAGAGGCTGTGGTGATCTCTTCATAAAGAAAAGACTAAACTAGAAGATTAAGAAGATAAGGTGGTGGCATCTCAGAGGAGATTTGTGTTGGACTTTTGAACTCCTTCTTGGTATTTTGATCTGACATGGACTGCATCTCCTTTGCAGCAACACCAGAGCACCACTGGTGTGTGTGGGATAATATAATCAGACCTTGGTTCCATAGGAAACCTTTTACTGCACTGGTCACTCCTTGTGAGAGTGAAAGTTCTGTGTGAAAATTGCCTAACAAGGAAAGTAGGCTGAAAGGAACCTTACAATTAAAAAGTAGAATTTAGTATTTTCTCATTTCCAATAACTGGTAGCAAAGCCATATGATGTTATCTGAAGAGTCAAACTGAGGAAGAGTCACTGAATGAAGGAATCTCTGTTAACAAGCATACGCAAACTGTAAAAAGCAGGGTTTGCCTTTGGTGTCTATGTTATCTGTGTGCTGATAAGGAGCGATTGTCTTACATTGACTTCAAGTTGCATTCCCTTTCCTTCTCCACCAAACTTTGTTCNAGTTGAAAAAAAAGCACAAGCTCTAATTACTTCCATAAAGAAGGGAATGATCCACCTTTGAGCTGCGTGTAAATGAAATTATAATGCACAAATAAGTTAATCACTTCAAAGAATTCTTTTGAATGAGGTCAAAATATGAACTGTTTCCTGTTTAACTGGCATATCCTGATAATCTCTGATTCTTCTGAGATATAGCATGGAATAAAAGATTAAGGGCAAGGTCATCAACTGAAATGTCCTGAAACCCAAGACTATGCATTGTTTTATTGTGTGGGTTTGGGAATGTTACTCCAGTCCTTTGCAACTCTCTTCCCTAGATTATAAAATGCAGTTAATACCTACCTTGCTCATATGGAATCAGAAAGTTTAAGTGGTTTCCCTGTTTGAAATGGCAACTTCTTCTCTGTTTCTTTTGCTGTGAAACAGAAGTATCTGCAGAGGTACAGGTGCTCAGTTCTGCCTGTGCTCCAAGCTGATTTAATAGAGTCATACGCTTACATGGATGGGAATGGGACCTCTGGAGATCCCTTGCCCAAGTCCCTGCTCAAAGCAGTTCTTGTAAGTTGTTCAGGCTGTGTCCAGGTCAGTTTTGAATACCTTCAAGATTGGAGATCTCAGAACCTTTGTGGGCAGCCCATAGCTTGAGTTGACACTGCGTCATCTCTGCAGAAGTATATTTCTGAGGACTGCACTCTCGCAACAATACTTCTTTGTAACATATTTTCATGTGTTGCCGTCAAGGCCTCGGCGTGGCCGAGATAAGAAGTGAGACAGGACTTGCAGCGAAGGGAGAGAACAGCTTTACTCTCGGTGCCCGATGATCCAAAGAGGAAATTCATAACAATCTCTCCAATTTTATAACCTCTAGTGCCCACCCATTATACCAACTAAACCCCATCTTACTACTATGCCCCCAAAACATCCAACAGAATGGTATCTTATTACCTATTCCAACCCCCTGTTAGTTCCCCCCAGGTCTTATGTTTTGGTCTAGCTACCTCTTTATCTATACAGAAGAATGCAAACATGTGAAGGACAGGCCGTTTTCTGCTCTTAATATTCTAAGTTACTCAGCTACCTAGCTATAGTGAAATCCCAAATATT
>VYZS01079880.1:25810-39305 GCA_013400695.1 Neodrepanis coruscans | reverse complement strand
AATAATTTTATTTATTGCTTCCTCCCCCATTAATTCCTAAGGGAACCAGAAATTCCTGAAACTGATTTGTTTTTTCTTTTAAAGTTCAAAAAAGCAGGTTTTCAGCACTCCAAGCATGTTGATAAAATGTTCAGTTTTATATTGTCAGTTAATGTGCGTCTTTTTCAATTCAAAGGAAGCTGATTTGGCATACTCTGCACCCCTTGGCTTTGCAAACTGATTGTTGTCCTTGTAATTTTACCTAAGGCTAATGCAATTTCTCTAGTGTTGGGCACATACTTAGTTTTAGGAAGCAAAGTCCAGCATGGGCTCTGTTTGCATTAATGGCATGTATTTTGTTCATATCATTGGAGGCATAATTAGCTTACATTTTCTCATAATATATGCATGTTTATATGTTACAATACATATCTTCACTGCTAATGTGTACTTACGCCATGCCAGGTGTTCCATTTGCTTCTTTGTGTATTTATAAATGCTGTATATGTGTGCACATATACATACGCGCATATGAAGCATATGAAGTTAAATGGAGTACTGGTGGGAAAACCTTTAGCAGATTTTCTATCTTAATCTTGTGCTTAAATACAAAAAGAAAACTAATAAAAATGAAGGTTCAGATTTGTCTCTTTTTGTAGAGATCTAAGAAACCTTTCCTACACCCTTTTTAATATGAACATCAAGATTTGGGAAAGGTTGGAAGTCTTGAACTTAAGTGGCAATTTTGTTACAGATAGATCTCGCATGCCTCACCTGTTCTAGGTCTTTGTTTTGGAGAATTGATGACTGTGAACAGAAGCTGAATTACCTCCAGCTTCTCTGTGCAATTCCAACAAACCAGCTCTAGCTTTCCTGAGTGTCCTGAAAGAACAGAGGGCACTCATCACGTGGTTGTTCGGCAGAACCTTTGTGGTCCTCATTAGATACTAGATAATTCCTTGCATAAAGGTCTGTCAGGCTGTTCTTTCTCTGAACATCTTTGACTATATCCTTTGAGCTTACTATTTCAAATTTACTTGCCTAGTGAACAAGCCTGAGTCCTTTCAAGATCTGTGATAATGCTGACAATTAATTGTTAGGCTTTTTTAGAAAGCAGTTAACAACAGCAACTTAACGTTGTTTTCTGTCTGTAAAATTCATAAAAGAAAAAGGAAACAACTGCTTAAGGAGCAAAAGCAAGAGTGGGATGGAAAAAAAAAAGTATGAATATTGCTTACCTTTCAAAGTCTCAAGATTATTCTAAAAATGCCTTTCATTTGTTTATGACTACAGTGATTCCTCACAACTTGAAGACTTCCATCTTTACTCAAGTGCACACGTTGCTTTTAAATTATGAGGTTTCTATTGCTTTTTAATTTGCTGTAGGCTTTTTGCAGAATGGTGCAGGCTCAGCTATCAAAAGAAGAGTATGAACTTTAATTTTATAACCACTCTGGCAGAAAACTGGCCTGGAGGATTGCGCTGTCCCTGCTTCTGACTTCCATTCAAAGTCAGGTTTTTGAAAATAGGGATCCTTTCAAGTTCCTTGGGTTTTCATATTTTTGTAAGTCAGTGTTAGTGTCACCCTTATAGGCTGGCATTGTGATGACTTCAGCTTTCAGCTTTTGAAGTACTGGGCAGGTTGTTTTGAATACGGAAAGTCAGTAGCATTTTGTGGCAGCAGGTGTATGGGTCCTCATTTCTAGTGGATTAGCACAATCATTGAGGTTTCATTTGGTCAATGTTATCTAGTGAAATAGATGAAGGAAAGTTGTATTATTCATGAAAGAAAGGAAGTTGTGCAGCTCTTCCATCAGAATCATGTAGGAACCTTCTAAGATGCCAGGGGGTGGAGCAGCTTTACAAAGAAGCTGAGTACATTGGTTATACAACTTGATTATGTAACAGTTTTAAAAGGGGCAATATTGGAAGAGACATTAATATGCGAAGGCACATAATTTTATCTTCAGTAATCTGATTTTTTTCATATGGGAAAAAACTGTCAGAGACAGTATGTCCACTGAGAAGCAGAGAAAGCTGTTTGATTCATTGACAGTTGTCCTACTTCTCAGGGCTGGATGCTGTGGCTCTGGGAGCTGCAGGCAGGGTGAATGTCTTGAAGGCTATTGTACTCCCTTTCATGATATATTTTTCCTAATTGCAAAATATGAAGAGGAAAGCAGCAGGTCTGATGAGTTTGTGGGAACTTTTGTACCAGGGATGTGGATTCTGGAAGCACACATGAACTTTCCAACTTCTTGAAGTCTTTCCTTAACTCTGGTTTCCAGCAACATCTGGTTTAGGGGTTTTCAGAGTCTGCAAAATGTTTTTTTGAATTTTGAGTTGCTTATATAGTCAGCATACCTTCATTACTTAAATTGCAGAGACTTATACTCTTCCTACTGTGCATAATTTCTGCATGTGATGTCTTTGGTTATATTATTACTACAAGTACCATATAAAAAAACAGAAGAAAATATAGACTCTCCTGAACAGCCCAAACAGGACAAACGGTGACAGCATGGCTTCCTGGTGCTCTGGGCATGAACATTTCCAGTCACTCAGGTTAGGTAGCAACTTGTTCAGAGTTCAGTATTGAGGAATACTAAATCAGATGGTAAAGAGTTCTAAAAGTAATTTAGTACCATTAGTATAATAGTTTTCCATTATATCAATTTTGCAACTTAAATTCTGTGTGAATAGGAAAGAAATTTGTGCTGTTTTTTCTTGTGACTAGTTACTGCTGTACAAGTGAAGTAATACCTTTTTATAGTGTGTGACTTGGCTGCTCTGTGATCTTTAAGTCAATTATCCCATACAGGACTCTGAATCTCCTTATTTCATATCAGTTGGTAATGTTTTACCCATGAATCACTTGTGCTATGCCTTACTTAGCTGTAGGAGATCAAGATAAAATTTTTACTTAAGACTTCTGTTTAGCTCAGGTGTGAGGGAAACCAGTACCCTTAGACCAGGAATAAAAGCAATCAGTGATAATACATTAAACTACTGAATTGCTTGTGACTGCTAAAAGGAAGTGCCAACTCTGGGGCCCAGCTGGTGCTTTGTGGAACGTGTCAAAAAGCTTGTGTTGTGGCTGCTAGCACTGCACTTCTTACCCAGAGAAATAAAATGTCCTTCGTGTCACTCCCAATCCTGTAACTGTCAAGACCTGAAACAATTCATCTCATCTGTGAAATAAAAAATAAGGCTTGTAATAATTTTCATATATTCGTTCCTGTTTCTTGTTTCAAACTTACTAGAAGAGCACAGCTTGAAATAAACTGTTTGGCCTTGCCCTGCTTTTGTCCTTGTATTTTGTAATTCAGTATGAAGTTCCTTAGGCACTGCAGTATCTTTTTTTTCATTTCAGACTTGAGTTGTGGTTTGGGTGACCTCTTTAGGTAACCTATTCATTTGAAGGGCCTTGTGTCCCTATTTAAGGTGGGAAAACTCACTGTGTTTAAAACACAGAAATTCTAAAAAAGCCCAACCAAATGCTGTGTTCTCCCATATTGTCTCCAGCACAGTTGGAAAAAAACCATGGTGAAATATGAGTGCTTTGTGTTGAAATAATAAATGTTGTGTTTGGGAATTATGAATGTCTCTTAGAGGTGATGCTTTGGCAGCCTCTCTCCCTGTCTCTCTGTGCCTAAATGTGACCAGTGCTTTACAATAACTTGATAAGAGTATGTTTCCCAGCAGAAAGCTAAGGAACCTTCTTAGGTGCCAGATGATTATTTTTTATTGTTTACTCAGGAAATTAATTTAGGTGCAAAAATGTTTTTTTTAATCTGAAGCAATGAAGACTTTTTTGTATGCTCCAACAAAAAGCTGGAAACTCTAGAAATGTACTGCTGAGGTATGAATGTAATTTTTGATAGGTTTTAACAGTTGTGAAAAATGCTGTATTTATGCTATCTTTACACACACTGTTGCTGGGATGGAAGTATATATTTCTACATCCCTTTTATTTACCAAAAAAAAAAAAGTGTAACTAATGCCTGATTGACTAGTATGGACCACAGTTAGTCAATAACATGTCAGTATTCCTCAGACTGAAGTTAAGGTCACCAGTGATGCTTCTTCATTTGCAGCTCATTTGAAGAAAAAAGACAGGTCATAATTGCACCTGTTCTTTTAGGAACAAGACAATGAAAATTGTGATTCTTGTACAGATTACCTGCATTCTGATTATGCCGGATTTGCATACTTGAAAGGTATTGAAGTTCGAAACATTAACTATGTCTTTAAAATCAAAGTTATGTTGCTACTTGAAGTATTTTAGGTGTATTATTTTAAATACATTATATGCATGTCTGAACTTGGGTGGGCAGGCAGGAATCTCAGACAACCCACTCAAGTCCTAGATTAAAGGGCTGGAAGGGGGGTTAGAGCTTTTATACTCAACAGTGCTTTTTTGTTGCCTGTTAGAAATTAGCATAATTTCCCTGCTCTGTTATTTGAGCAAGATGGGATTTTAATCCACTCCCTGAGTGGAGTATCTAACTGACAGTGAGAATTGGGTCATTACATTATGCATTTTATTCTGACAACATCTCATGTTTGTGCCAACTGTATTAACTAGTTAATCTTCTGTTGACTTTATGGTTTGTACATGGGAGAAAATTGCTGAATGTGCAAGGAAGCTTAATGTTTCCTTAGTGCTTGACATGGCTAACAGAAGTTCTCTCACCAGCAATGGAAACAAAAGAATCCCAAGACAGTGAGTCTGATTGACGAAGTGGAGGATTAGGGTTGATGTCCTGGCTTTGTCATGACTTAGCTGTGTGATTTTTCGTTTTTATTTTATATTAATTTTGACATTTTCTCCTTGCTCATTGTCTTCCATAGCTGTTAGAGTGGAGATAGTTCTGTTGACTCTGAGTGACTTTTGAAACTGGTTTCCCATCACAGTGTCTTTTTTTTTTTTTAAAGTTATCCATGGCAAATCTTTTCAGTCTTCATCATCTTACTGCTTATTTTCACTTCTTTCATAATCTTAAAAAATTTTGAAATAGATGTATTTAAAGATAGTTATCTCAGTCAAAACTTCTGTGGTTGTTTCTGTCCCCTACAGCTTGCTGGTTTTTAATTCTGTCCTGACAGCAGTCACTCTTAACAGTGATCCTTGAGTATTTGAAGTTGTAAATCAATAGTAGGGTAGATCTCGTTAGGCAGCTTCTTGGGTGTGAAAGATCCCCCAAAGCCCATTGCTAGTGTGAGGGGAAATGCTTTTCCTCCAGAGGGTTGGTCAGGGATCCCATCTTGTGTACCTCTTTAGCTGCATCTCAGAATCAAGCAGCTTCTCTCTCCCACTCAATAATATGTAGGAGAAAGTGCTCACCTGGGCTGATGTCCTTATCACTCTGCTGGGTCACTTCATATTCTCTCACCACCTTTCCCTGCTGCTCACTACAGGTGTGTTGGAGGGTATTCTCAGAGTAAGATAATGGAAATACAGAATCAAATTTCTTTTTTCCCCTTGATTACTGCTGATATTGGAGGTATCTAGCCATGTATGCTTACACTGCCAGGCTGAGATACATACAGAGAGATGGAAAGCTCTTTCTTGGCATCATTGGCCCCGTCTGCAACAAATTACTCTGTATTTGGTGTTTTATACAGCTTTCCTCTGCATATAGTTTCCCATTTAAGTTGGCACCTGACCTTCCTCTTTCTATGACATGCTGCCTTTTTATTTCTGATTGTGGGATAGATTTCATTACTGAAGCAGGATGAAATTTTAGACAGTTTTTCCCTTTTTTCTGAGTATGGTATGTTGCTATTGCTCACCCTTTTGTGGAGGTTCATTCCTTCTGCTGTCCTTTTCCATCATATTTTTTGTTCCTAACCCATTTCAGTCACTTGCCCCTGCTTTAGGCATGAGGCACGTTAAGCTACATAGAGTTTATTTTAGACGGGCCCCTGTTTTTCCAGTTTAAACAATGGTGTTATGATTTTAAGTGCCTAGGCAGACAGTAGTTTCTTATTAACCGGTAGTTTTTCTTGAGTGATCTTGTTTAAACACTGGGGGGAATACTATTTTTTAAATTATTATTATTGATTTATTCTTTATCACAGCTGCATGAATAGACTCTCTAGCTGCATGCTAGGATTCATTTGCCAGACAGCATTTTTATTTACTTTTTTTTTTAATTGCTAGAGATCTACTTAGATAAGAAGGAAAGGAAAAGAAAATCAAGACTGAAAGTATCAGGGCAGGCAAAGAACAGATTATGCTGTATTTTTTCCATTTTGCATTTCTAGCTCACTTATGTGTCAGATTTTAAAAAACAGTTGCATTTCCAGAGAACTGGGGTGTCAATAGCTCTTCCCCCATCCCAGGTCATCCATGTGCATCCGTGTGCCGTGTAGAAGAATTTTCTCTATCAGCAGGGTGTGTTAAGTGTCGCTTGATTCATTCATGAAGGGGACCAATGGGGATGTGCCTTATGTTCATTACATGAACCCCAGCTTGCACACCTGACTTACCCCTGAGAAAAGCTAGATTTACAAATGTTTTGACACTATTTCTTCAGGCTTTTCCAATAGAACAGGATAGGATGAACTGTGTGGGGAGCACCTAATCCTTTTTAGAAGGCATATGTTTGTGAATTATTAACTCATCTATTCAAGAGCTTTTGAAGTGAGTGCTGGAAAATACTAGTGTTGTGTTATCCATGGTGTGAAGAAGGGAAAACAGACAGAAAAGACCTGCCTTTCCTCAGCATTCAGTCCCAATTAATATGCCTCTAAATATTCCTTAGAAGAATAATTATATAAGCAATAGCCAGAATGAAGTTGTAAAACAGGTTCTCATGCTAGGTGATAGATATAAATAGAAAAAAAGCTAGAGGTCCTGATTTTGTGCCAAGCAGTACTTGGTACTGATTTGAGTTATGCTTCCAAAGAAGGTTTTGGGAAGGTAGTTAATTTTTCTGTTGCATGCAACTGGAAGATTTTGTTTGATGTGTAATTGTAACTGCAGTGTCACACTTTGCAAGGAAGAAACTGACAAGTTACACAGGTAGCCTGAGTCAGCTGTTTGAATTACTGGCTTTACAGAGAAACTATTATTGCATTGAGGCACATTTTAAAAATCTGAGGACTGGTATAGTCATACAAAGGCCTGTAATGAGCTGAAATGGAGGTTTAAGAAAATAAAATGTTTCCAGTAAATACAATACACCCATATACATTTGTGGACTATTAGTTAGGAAGAGTTGTTTTCTGGTGGAATATCATGTTTGCAAAATTAATGTTGGTGACTGTCAGCAGCATTGAGTACAGGCAGCATGTAGAAAGAGCATTTTGTAGCATGGAGTGGTGATAAAAATCCTGAGTTATCATTTTTTTACAGTACCAGTCTTAGAATATGAAGTTAAAGAATACAGAGCTGATAAAGAAATGCAACTGGAACAAAGAATTATTTCTTACTATCTTTGTGCAAAAAAGTATCCCCAGAAAAGTCAGTAAAAATAACCAAGGAACTAGATGTTGCTTCTTAGGTAATGGTGAAACAAGCCAGTATGCAGATTAGGATGAGTCACTGGATTCTTTGAGAAAACTGAGTGTAGCAGTAAACAACAAAAATACGAAACTGAGGGAAGACATTTTAGGAGATTCTGAGAGGTAGTTTCAAAAATGCAGTGTAACAGGTTTTCACTAAGAAATTCATGAAGATTGTCAAATACTGAAGATACTGAAAATTTGCTGTCAAGTTAAACAGAGTCATTTATAGTTCATCAATAAATGGGGTGTCAGTTTGCTGCACCACTGCATCCATTTACTGTTAGGTGCTGTTATAAACCCTAATCTGAATGACCGCAAGTTGGGTGATGATCTGAATAGAGCATTTACTTACTGCATATGACAGTAGCAAGCCTCTTGTTAATATAGATTAATGATATTCTTTCTTTTTGTAGTATGACATCGCACACAGGATTGGTGACATAACTGTGGTATAAACATGAAGAAACAGGTATCAGTTTTTGCATGACTTTCCAATATGGTGAAACTGAAGTACATTATTAAATGAAGTACTGCGTTTTGTTTTTTTTTTTAACTTGATCTCACTTTAGATTCAAGGTTTTTAAGTAGGGTTGTATTCAGTTTTTTAAGTACCAAATTTTTTCTTCTTCATATTTTTAATGCAAAGTTTACGAAATTACATTTTACTTGCTACTTTTGTATTTTGAAAAGCATGCACCATCATTCTTCTCTGTTCCCCCACCCCTCTCCTTCAGATGCAAAAAATTGTAAAATTAAAAAAATCAACTCAGGTAGCAGAAATATAGCCTTAAGCAGCAGGATGTTGGGAGATTGTAATCTGAAATAAAGTAGTTTTGTTTTTCCAGCTCTTGGGTCTGCTGATTTTCCAGGAAATGGGTCATCTATTCAATGCTGTAGTAATACAAATGAGTTCTTACAACCTGTGTGTAAAATGTGCTGTGTTTGAAGATTGTATATATTTTATAGCAATTAATAAACTTGAATGTTACTTTTAACACATGCTTCAGCATGATCTGTTAATGCTGGTGTTGTGGTAATTCATATCTATGCACTTCCTTTTTCCTCCTGTTCCCCAACTTACCTTGCTGGAGACCAGAGGAAAGAAGGTGCTCTTTGTTGCCTTCTGCAGCGCAGAGACTGGGACGGGGCAACCCCTGGCCAGCAGGGACCGGCGTTGCCGTACCATTTCCACACATATACAGAAGACATGGTTTAAACACCCCCGTTCCCCCTCCCCTTCCCAGAAAAAACCCTAAAACCTTCAAAAAAGCTCCAAAAGCCCTCAAAAAGCCCCCTCCCCATCCCCCAGGAGAGAGGGAAAAAACCAGGGAAGGGTAAAAGAGGTTTTAGCTCTAGGAACTTTCGTTTTCACCCCACAACAGGTACTCATTTGGTTTCGGTAACTCATTACCTGTCACAATCCACATAAATTGGAGCATGCTGAAGGACACCCCAGCATTTAGGCAGTATCACATGCAAATGAAACCTCTTTTTGCTCAACTACATTTTCTTGTGCTCTTGAGAAGTATTGGGTGTATGTGCACATTCTGGTTTTCTACTCTTGTAAATATGTAGATACTCATAAACCTTAATCCAGTGGTATGTGTTGTGCTGTGGTCTGAAGGCAACAATATAATCCATGGTGAAACTGGTGGTCATAATGCTGAATAATGTGTTGCTTATTAAATTATTTTTCTTTCTATTTTTGAGAGGAGTGCAGCTAATTCTAAAATAAACTCAGATGCTTTTGAGCAGAAGTTCCATATAAGTGGTTTTGTCACTGCACATGAAAAGTCAAGTAAAACCATCAAATACGAATATCTTCATGAGAAAAATGAAAGTATGGAGGGTTTCCAAATGTCACAGGTTTAAGTAGCCAATTAAAAAAAATCCTTCCAAATCTAACTAAAGTTCAGTTATAATTACAGAAAATATACTTTGCCTTTAAGAAACGCTTGTTTTTATGCCAAAACGTTACATTCCTTGTTCTCTCCTTTGACTCCATGCTGCCTCAACTTGTCTCTGAGTAAATCTGGCAGGTAATTAATCAGGGTAAAATTCCATTGGGACAGTTGCCTTGCCAAGAAGCAGCAGTTGCCTGTTTAATGTATGTTCTATATTGTAATGATTTTTAGACAGAGCTTGTGTTTTTTGCCACAGTGTGCTCCATGTAAGATGTCTTTCCCTCCCCTCAATGGTCACCATCATCTAAGTGCTTTACTGATGGTGTTTTGGGACGCTGAACATGCAAAAATGTTTACAATGCAGTGTATGTACCATGTCCTTTATAAATAATTTGTCTGTTACAAAATAAATGTTTTTTACATTTACAATACAAAATGAAATAATTACAATTATTTCAACATAAGCCATGAAAGTTTTGGTTGGCAAAAAAAAAGTAATAATAATGAAATTACTGTTTTTTTCATTAACAGTGAGTCATTCAGTATTTTACCATCGTCGAGTATCTAACTTGTCAATATCTTCTCTCTGTCTTCATGATTGAGTCACCATTATTTAACAAGAATTTTCTGTCTTTACAGAAAAATTATGTTCTCTTCACATGTGTTTTTCTCAGCTTTGAACCTTTTTTCCATGCAGTCCTCTTTTCAAAGACTGCAGTAGTCTGACTTCTGAGGTTGGCAGAAAAGAAGTTGGTAATTTTAATAAATCTCACGTCATGCATTAACATGAAAATGAGGTGCATGTAAGCCTCTTCAAAGGAGTTGCTGAAATTGGGAAAGGGGGTACAAACACACCAAAGCCTGTCCTATGACCAACAAAAAAGTTTCATAATTTAAAATCCACTTTTTTATATATGTTTTTATAATTTAATTTGGAACACCATTTCTGTGATGGGTGTGCTTAGAAGTAGCTAAGCTAGTTTAAAACCTTAGAGCAAAATTTGCTTAGAATGTCTTTGACACTAAGCATTGGCAGTCATAATCCCTATGCATGCAGAGTTAGTCCATAGTAGTTGTACCCCAGATTAGCCAAAACACAGACCCAGTGCCTTGTAGGTTGCAGTACTGGCTGCCATCTCAGATGGTTTTAGTCCCAGAGGTGAAGATGTGTCTGCTTGAGAGCTCTTGGGCAGGGAAACCAATGCTGAGGGGGGGACTATTTTTCTCTGCCTTTCCCCCAGATCAAAATCTTGTTTTTCTCTAAGAAGTTTGGATTTCCAGGCAGTTCTTAGCCCTTGTTCTCTCAGCCTGGACTATATGCTGCAGAAAGATGAGGAGGTGGGGTGGTTACTTTCCTAGGAAAGGTGTGCCATCTTTTGCTCAAGTCCTTTTGGTTTGGGGTTTGCATTTTTTTTTCTCCCTTGGTTTTTTTCTTCTTTTCTTAAAGCAGGAGGATTATTTTGTCATCTCTCAATATCATATTTCAATGACTGGTGTTAAACTGTCTGATGGCTGTTTATCGTTCTGGGGCCTCTGCTTTGGCTTCAGTGCAATAAGCTAATTAGGATGGATTAAATCAGCTTGAGTAGGCTTTTGCTGGAATGAATTTGATGTGTGTGTACAATTTCTACTATGCCAGCAGAACTATCTGGCAGCAAAAAGGGTGGGTAGGTAATATCTTTATCTGCTCCATCTAGACATAGAAGAGGAGATGCTGTCGGGAAGCACCTATGTAGAACAAAGGTGTGGTAAAGCAAAGGGTCTGACAATGTCATAAGACAAATTCTAATGACTATTGTGCAGATCTCTGCAGAGCAATTCTTGATCTAATTTATATGGTAATAAGCAATGGAAATACTAACCCAAAAAATCTGTAGTATGAAGAGTTGCACATGCTTTTCTGTATAGCTGATAAAATGGTAACCATTTATTCTTTCTTTCTAAAAGTTTTGAGACAAGTAAAAAAAGAAACTACCTTGAGTACTGTGTGTAGTTTTGGGCACCACAATATAAAAAAGACATTAAGTTGTTAGAGAGCAGCCAAAGGAGGGCCATGAGGATAGTGAAGCGTCTGGAGGGGAAACCGTATGAGAAGCAGCTGAGATCACTTGGTTTGTTCAGCCTGGAGGAGACTGAGAAGACACCTCACTGTGGTCTTCAACATCATGACGCGGGGAAGCAGTACTGATCTCTTCTCTCTGGTGTCCAGGAATAGATCCTGAGGGAATGGCATGAAGCTGCGTCAGGGAAGGCTTATGTTAGGTATTAGAAAAAAGTTTTTCAACCAGAGGGTGATTGGGCACTGGAGCAGGTTCCTCAGGGAAGTGGTCAAAGCACCAAGCCTGTCTTGAGTTCAAGAAGTGTTTGGATAATACCCTTGGGCACATAGTGTGATTCTTGGGGTGTCCTTTGCAGGGCCAGGAATTGGACTTGATAATCCTGATGGGTCCCTTCCAAGTCAGTATATTCGATGATCCTATCAAATTTTTTCAATAAGGTTTTATCTGTTTATTTGATGAGGAATGTGACTTTTTTCACATATACTTGCAACAACAGTCCCTTAATTTCTGAATGCCATTGACTCTTGTATGCCAAGCAGCTCATAGTCCAGGCTTCAGTCACAACTGAGTGGCTTGATTGCATCTCTGACAGATATGTTGATGCTGTGTGACCTGTTGTAAAGGACACTTGGGCTCAGAGTGAGCACCTTGTTTAAGAATGCAGCAGTTATGATTACAACATGCAGGGGACAAAGGGAGCCTATATGCAGTTCACCCCCTCTTTATCTTTCTATTGTAAGATGGCCCCTGATGGAAAGCCCACGTCCCTGGATACACATGCTCTTACATCCATGCTATCAAGAGCACTACCTGACCAAACCTGCTTTCCTGTCTCCTGCAGCATATCGTGATTATTTGTGGAAAGAAACAAAGTGGTCATTCACAAACAATCATGGTGGAAATGGAAGGGAGGATGATGCTTCCCCCATGTAGTCCAGGGTACAGGGATACTTTTAAGGGAGAGAGAAATTAGCTTGAGTACTACTTCTCTGATTGCCTGGGGTGGGGAGGAAGCTCACTCTCTAGTGTGCTTTTGGATGCTCTAATCTGTGTCTCTAAGACAACTCTGCTATAAAAGTGTTAGGGTAGAGAAGCTGCAGTCCAGGGACCTGGCAATCTCATCTTCCTTCTGGATTGTTACGAAGAACTTTTTGGAGGTATCAGGAGTGGCAAGAAGACATCAGGTGGGTGTGTAGTGCTCCTGGGCCACCTCTGGCAGGGGACAGTGGTGGCATGGGCCAGGAGGGATACCCCATGGTATACACTAGAGAGTTTTGAATACCCTCTGCTGTCTCCTGCAAAAGTGAGATTTTTACCTTTTCCAGATTCCCTGGCTACAGCTGTGGTAGATGGAAAAGTCATGTTTTGCTTTATTTCTTTTAGCAGCAGGAGAGTGGCTGACACAGCATGGAGCTCCAGGGGACTGAGGCAAAAGTACATTGATCCACTCAGGATCAACTCCACTAATCCATTTAGTTGGTGAGTAAGCCAAGCTGGTTTTGACCTAAACCAATGCAGTTGCTAGTCATAAAATGCATTGTACACAAGTAAATTGTTGTCCTATTGTATTACACTAAAAAGTCATATTTTAACATGTGAGTTGCCTGAAGCAAGAAAATGTATGGAAGGTGATAAACAATATGCTGATATTGGTGGTGGCTTTTCCTCCGTTGTGTCCCCCGAATGTACTTGTTTGGCACTGTGTTTTCATGCAGAAGAATAAGGATTAGGTTTGTCCTGCTGTGAAGATGATTCATGTATGGGGAATGTGCATGTTCAGAAGCAGTGAGATTTCAAGAGTGCATCACTGAAGAGAGCTGAGTAGGGAAAAATGTATTTTATAAAAAGAATTTAAACTGAAGTTGAAATCTTAAGCAGTTATTGTTTGTCTAACCATTTCTGCTAAACTTGGTTCTTCATTCTATTTTAAAAATGCTTTTAGATATAGTTTATGCTTTGATTTTAGGTATTCTATACATATTTAGATGTATAAATATATGTATAAATATACGTATAAATATGTATTTATAAATATAT
>VYZS01079880.1:0-20765 GCA_013400695.1 Neodrepanis coruscans | reverse complement strand
TTATGGGTGGGTGAAGGGAGCCTATGTTTTTACCAAAGACCCTTGGGGATGTGTCCTAAATTCTACATTCTAGGGGATATAGAACATAGTGCTTCCTTTCTTTATGGTTATGGGTTCACTGGCTTTGACAAATTCCGCATGGCTTTTGATATTAAGAAATCATGTTTATCATTATGTTCCTTATAGATGTGTTCCCCACCACCTACACTATATTTAAGGATAAGCTGGGAGGTCCCTGGGTGGTGCTTAACGAGTCTATGGGTGTGTGCCGGGGATCCAATCTGGGAACAATGCGGCCAGCAGCTGTAGCCCCAGTGGAACGCAGGAAATATAAAACCAAATCCTCACGGCCGGCAGATGATGGTGGGAATGCAGCCCCTGCAACCTCAGGCTCTAGTAATGGTGACCAAGATTCTGATCCTATTGTGATCACAGAATCCATGTCATATGATACCCTGAGGAAACTGAGAAAGGACATAGCACAGCAGGCGGGGAGGCATTGTCCGCTCAGCTTCTACGTGTCTTGGATTTTTTGGGTGATGGTGTTATGCTGGATGGTTGGGAGGCGAGGATTTCCACTCCAGAGATCAAAGTGTAGGCAGTGAAAAATAATCTAATCTGCAGTTTTGGATTAATTTGCAGCAGCATGCATTTCCAGTGCAAAGCAGAGTCCAACTCAGATGGTAAATTGGTGATCTCAAAAGAGGATTACTTTGGATTAGTTGTCCAGTGAACCACGTTCTTTGTGCAATGCAGCAGACAGGTCCAATGTGATCTCATTCATTCCCTGTTTTGTGAATTTTGTTTTAAAGAACATTAGTTTATCAAATGGATTCTCATACACTAATAACAGTATTTTGGAAGTGTTTGTGTCTAGAAGACAGATTATGTGACATACTACTAAGCAACTGAAAATTAAGGGCTAGACTTTCAGGAGAGGGAGGAGATGTGGTAAGAAGCAACCCAACCTGGATTTTGATTGACAGCAGGTGCACGTAGATTTAAAGAGTGCTTTGAAGATTCTGTCTGAAATGTCTATTGCAGTTTTACAGCTTGATTTGTGAGACAGGGAGAAGACAAGGCTGTCTAGCCAGAGTTCAGTCCCACTGCGTCTCTAGTTTAAGTCTGTCATGTTTTGGTGAACATAGGATCACAGAATGATCAGGGTTGGCAGGAACCTTAAAGATCATCTAGGTCCAACCTGCTGCCATGGGCAGGGACACCTTCCACTAGAACAGGTTGCTCAGAGCTCCATCCAACCCAGCCTTAAACACTTCCAGGGATGGGGCATCCACAACTTCTCTAGGCAGTCTGTTCCAGTGCCTCACCACCCTCACAATAAATATTTTCTTCTTAATATCTGATCTAAAAGTATTCTCTTGCAGTTTGAAGCTTCTTGTCTTGTTACTACATGCCCTTGTAAATAGTCCCTCTCCACCTCTCTTCAGGTACTGGAGAACCTCAGGTAGGTCACCCCTAAGCCTTCTGTTTTGGTTTGAGACAATATTAGGTGTTATCAATGGACAAGAGACGCATAGAAAAGGCAACAATTTATTGAATGTATGGGGGAATGTGAGTATGGATGGGTGTAAAGATGTGGATATGAATATACTGATATGAATCTGTTATTGAGGTGGTGAACCAAAGGGAAAGAAATAAAAAAAACAATAATCAATGTCTTTGGAAAAACACAGTTGTCCCTTATGCCCCCGACGGTTACAATGTGGTAGGGTGCAGTTACTGTGTTACCACTCGCAGGGGGCGCTGTGTGCCAGCCGGGAGGGGTCCGAAGGGGGAGAGACCATGTGCAAGCTGGGAAGGGAAGATGGAGGATACTGAGCTCCCAGACAAAAGCCCCCCACAGTGGAAATGAGCCAGCAGTGCCTGTTCAGGGGCTGAGAAAGACAAGGGATCCCCCAAGAGCACAGAAGGGGCTTAGAGATAGGGACACACCAACCAGAGCTTCGGTGGAGAAGCTACAGTGTTCCAGAGGCTGCAGCATCTATGAAGAGGTTTTTCTAAGGGGTCTTCTCAGCTGGAAACAGTGCCGACCTCAGGAATCTGTAGGGAGAGGTTAGCAGGATCCATGCTGGTTTTCTGAGCAAGCAGTGCTGAGGAGGAGCACTCTATTTCTGCCACAGAGCTGAAAAGAGACCGAGCACTGCTTCACCAGGTCTTTATAATCCCAGTCCTCTCCCACAGATCCCTGCGTGGCCTCGGGAATCTCACCTTCTTTCCCAGGTATCCCCCCCCGTGCCCCGAGAAGGCTGATGGGAAACCGAGAAAAAGAGGTATCTCCTTTATAATCCCGGTCCACTCTCAGAGTTCCCACCCCCCTCCCCAGGTATCCCTCAGCCCCCAGAGGCTGATGGGAAACTGAGGAAAAAGGGCAACCCCTTCCCAGCTCGGCTGGGCTGACCCCGCCCCTTAACAAACTGGGGAGAGGAAAGCAGTTATTTTTCTTTTTGTCTCCCTCTTCGGTTCCCCCAAACCATCACACCTTCTCTTTCTGAAGCCTTCTCTTTTCCAGACTTTCCTCATAGAGAGGTGCTCCATCCCTCTGATCAGCCTGGTGGCCTCCTGTGGACATGCTCCAACAGGTCCATATCCTTCCTGTGCTGGTGAACCCAGAGATGGATGCAGCACTGCAGAGCATTGCAGAGATCCTATTAAGGAGAGATCTCACCAGAGCGGAGCAGGGGGGAAGAATCCCCTCCCTCACCTGCTGCCCACACTGCTTTGGATGAACCCCAGGACATGGGTGGTTTCTGGGCTCCCAGCACACAAGCCAAGTCATGTGCAGCCTCATATCCACCAGCACCCTGAAGTTCTCAGCAGGGCTGCTCTCAAAGAAAAGCTTTAATACCATTATACTGATAGTATATATTGGTAAACTGATCTACCCTTCAGTTTAGTAGGACTGTTACAAGTAACAAGGTGATTAGAAATATGATTTACCATTTATAAACAGCAATGCCCTGTTTCTTCAGTTTAATGATTTACTCCATCATCTATGAGGTCATTATGGTACACAATAAATTCATTTTCCAGCTCCCTGTGTACTTGGGTTCTGGCCATTTATTAATAAATAAGTAAATAGATAAAACCATTATTGGCTGCGTTCTCCACATCCAAATGTTGGCTTGCTGGCTTAAGAAGCAGCATCTATCCAGAACCAGTCTTGGGAGGTAGAGAGGTGCTGTAAAGGGATTGGAAAAGTGAAGGACAAGAACTCACTTAGACATCATGCACTAAAAGGAGGGAAATTGTGCATATTCTGGGTATTAAATAGTATCTGTTTCAGTATGCACAGAAAGCAGCCTTTGAAAGAAAGCCCAGATTTCCTGAACAATATAAAATGTCTGTGGAAGAAGAGGAGAAGTAGCCAACTGTTACTGTGACAACAGAAATAAACAAAGCCTGAGATTCAGGCAGCTTTACATTAAGACAAGTCCAGGCCCAGTGGCACTATTGTCTCCTCTGTTTAGGCAAAAATAGCTCAAAACCATAGTCCTAGCTTTGCCCTGACCCCTTGACACACTGGGGAGAGGTGTGATCAAACTGAAACTTCCAGGATTCATTGGCAAAGAGTGAGCTTGCACCGTTTTTTCTGTGTTCACAGCAAGCCTGAACAACCGCTGGGAAGCTTGATCCATGCTCCAGACAAAGGTCAAGCCTTTTGCTTCTGATTCAGTCTGTCAGAGGTTTACTCCCCTGAGAAGAAAATACCACAATTGCTCTTGGAGTTTTTGAAATGGTTGTTTCCCTGGTGAATGGTGAAAAGGTTGTTTCCCTGCTGCCCACTGTCCTAGGTGTGACAAATGAAGAAAGTAATATGAAAAGTGACAGGGAGACTTACACCTCTAAACTACTGGGATGGAATGAGGTCAAGTTTTGCACAGCACATTACATCAACTGGAGAAATCTTCCTTTAAAAGATAGCCCTTGCTGGCCACATCAGATATATGTTCTACCCTACCTGTTCAAAACTGCCACTGAAAGCCTCTTCATTTATCAGGGCTGTGACAAAGATGTTCAGGTGTGTTTCTGCAAGAAGCAGAGTAAATACCGATTTTTTTATCTCTTACAGATGTTTGTACTACAGCTGTGTATGCTCTCATTCATCTAGAGCATGCTGCTTCTGGAGTATAGCAACAATTCTCGGCTGTAAAGCAAACATCTGAATCTATCCTTTTGATATAGATATACTTCATCAAAGACCTGGAAATTCAGGCTTGCAAGAATTGATAGAACTATCATACAGGACCCAAATTCCTTAGTTGTTTTAGGAGTGTTGCAAGCCCACCTGTATTTAGAATGCATTGTTACTGAACAAGAATGGAAAACTTTTTAAGAATAACAAATAAGGCTCAACGAGTTTCTCTCCTGTGACACTGGTAACCTTGTACATATGTTCATGACAGAGACAGAAACTCCCCCACATTCTTATCAAGTATGTTTTCTTGTCTTAAAATTCCTCCAATACATGACAAGTTCCTACAGGCACCTTAATCTTGGCATGTGCAATCATTTGTTATAATAATAAAGGTAAATAAATTTCCTTATAAAATCTTCTTGTCCCTGCACGTCATTCCAAGATGCCTGGGTATAATCCTTAGCCGGACCTTGATCCTAACCAAGTGCCTAAGCAAATATTTCATTTGTACCTATGAAAAGTTACTGAAGTCACATGTTTGAAATTCTGCATGTGATTTTCCCAGTCATGTGTTAGCCCATTATACAGAAAGAAAAAGTACAACCTATATACACATATGTATATGTACATATTACATTACATTATGCATATGTATATGTACAAAAGACAATGATGTATATAATAACCTACCAGCAATCAGATGAACTTTTGAGCATTACCCAGATGTTTTTGACTCCAGCCTCTCCTAGCTTCCTTAAATGTGTACACCAAAGTGTACAAATAGGATATTAGAATGAGATGGCAATTTGGTAAATTCCATTGTTTACCTAATATGATGAATAGCAAACTTGTGCTGAGTACAGATAACCGCCTAATAAGGAGACAGCCATGATATGACTATCTGTGTGACAGTTTTTTTCCAGTTTTCAAATGTAACTGGGCTGTAGTTGACATACAAGGGAATATTATATGCACGTGAAGAAATGACACATGGCTTAGCTTTTGACTTAGAGACTGTGGGATTCCATGGTATTATGTATTTTTGATCTTGTAGCAGATTTTTTTAGAACATATTCCCCAAAAGAAGATGTATAATCGTATTAAGGGAAAGCACAGGAAGATATAGTCATATAATTTATTGTTAGCTGCACTTACACTATCCTTATTAAACATAAATTTTCTAGTGATGTAAACTGTATTCAGAGAAATCAACAGCAAATTATACAAGCTATGGCTATCTTTGTCCTCCTTCTTTCCCGGGACATTAACTTACTTATTATGTTTCTACCTTGGAAGTGACAAGTGAATTTAGAGTGATAGCTGCTCAGCAGTCAGCGCAATGTATAGAAATTGGATTTGGAAGTAAGCATGTTTGCTGCTCCAAGTTTCCTCCTGTGGCTGAAAAGGCAATCAGCTTTTATTTTGCTATGAAAAGAGTAAGGAAGTCATTAAAACCTGAGGTAGATTCTGTTTCCTGAGCTCTTGGATATATTTGGGCTTAATGATGTTTAGAGAGCAGTCATAAATGCCAAGACACGGAAATTTTCTGACCTCACAGCTTTAGAACTAGTTTCCAGTTCACCATCTATACTCTGTCTTATCCCAAGTGTGTGCTGCTCTGTTCAAACAAGATAATACCCTATGTTGTTTCCTCCAGCTCTGTCTGTGATGCTGGAAGTTGGACCCACTTCGCGGTAGATTCATCAGGTGACAGCTCAGTGCGCTTGGAAGGGGTGGAAAAGAAAAATGCAACTACTGAAATGTACCACCAGAGATTGCTTTTGTCTTGCCGACATTATTAGGGACACTGCACACAGCTGTACTGCAGCTCTCAGTTTGTAATGGAGGTTTTTCTAAGTGTTAAATTGTTCCTCTGTAGGTATCAGGAGGAGATCAAGAATCAAAATTTGCAGTACTGATAGGAAATATAAATGTTCTCTGTGTGTTCAGGAGTACAGGTCATTTTAATTGCATACTTTGTCCCATGACAGTGATCAGGACAGCTAGTAGAATTGATACCAGCCGGGGAAAGCTGGTACAATTAAATGAGTTGTACATACAAAGATTTGCCACTGGGTCCTCTGATTTTGGTTTGGTCTCCTGGTATGGTCTAAAGAATGTGGGGTGCTTTGGGAAGGAAAGGGTGGAACTGCTCTTGGAGCTGATGGGGATCTGCATAGCACATCTCTCCTTTGCCATGAAATCACAGAACTATTTAGGTTGGAAAAATCCTACAAGATCATTGAGTTCAACATTTGACCAATTAATCTAAGGCATAATCTGCTCTGGGAATATCTCCTTTGGTTTCCTCAACTGACATGTTACACAATTGCAAAATATTTCTTCAGTGTATGTGATCATATCTTCATTAAGATTTGAAATACTCTTTTTGATCACTCTGGATCAAGTGAAAGAAAACAGCTTCCATGAAATGTACACAACTTTACAGAAACTTTTGTTTTACCCTTCATCTGTCTCTGTGGTAGAGTTTGAAATGTATTTTACCTGATGACTCATATTGTTTGTGGCAAAGCACCAGCATTGGCTCAGGAACAGCATCAGGAGGGTCAAAGTTCTGAAGCTATTTCTGGGAAGTGTCATGACATGTTTGCAGCCTTCCTGTCTTCTTTCCTCTGCATTCACTGTTGCAAAGAGGACACTAGGCAAAATGGACAATATCTATGATCCAGCATCTCCACCAACCTTGTGGCTGCAGATGAAGTATCCTCCTCTCTGCCCTCTCCACCTCCAATATCACTTCTCCACTTCTATTGCATAAGCGTGTATGCAATTTTGAAGGTGAATGATACCCATCATCATGTGAACCTCCTATGACTCTTGTAGATAAGACCTATGTGGAAATGGATGGAAACCTTCATTGCAGTGATGTCCTTTGTTCTCATTAGGAAGATGATTGTTATCGTTCAGCTCTTTCATTTAACTGGCTCACACTGGTCCTTCACACAATAAAACTTCAGGGACTGCTGGAAAATAGGCATGTCCAGGCCTGTAAAAGAAGCACTTTTCACTGCAGGTAGAATAACTGCAGATGCCTCTATGCTCTTCGAGAAACCCTCTAGTCCAAGGAATGCCTGGCTGTTATGGTTTCAAAANCTGGGAGGGAGAGGGGGCGGGAGGACTTTTTGCTGGGGCCGTTTCTGTTACTTGCTTTTGTTTAAAAGAAAGGGCAAACCCTCTCTCTCTTTGTTCCCCTCCCCTCCCCCCGTTTGGTTTCTTTTTTCCTTTCCCTTTAAATTTAATAAATTCTGTCGCATTTAATTTTGTTTACTGTGTTAAAGTAACACACTGGTGTAGGAATTTCTTAGTGATTTTTAAATATTCCTCCTTGTAATGTCCTAGTGTACTCAATTTTTTTTTTTTGATGGAAAGAGATCAAACAGCATATTAAATAGCCACCACAGTAACACATATCCTCTAAGTGAGCCAAACACATGACAGAGCTCCACACAATCTAATTGTATGTTACATGTGGACATCCAAGAAGCCCTGAAGAAAATGGGGCACATAGATTATTCTGCCATGTTACATCAAGCCAACTTAAATATAGGTTGTCCTTAATGCTGTGTTTTGGGTTCTTATTTTGTGTGTATGTCACTAAATAAATAATGTTGACAACAAAAAACTTTTATGAAGTCCTGAATAACAACAGCCAAAACTGTTCTTCTATGAAGTCCTAAAAAAGCTAAGCTATTAATTTTGCTTTGGGATTCATGTAAACAAGGCCTCAAAATTCATAGTTCCTCCTAGGAATACCTGGGTGAATACGCTCAAGTATCCTAGTACAGAAGCAGGCTGTAGGAAGGTTTTATGTGCTTGAAAACACCACTGTGACACAGATGTGTTCCAGTGTAGCTTTCAAAAATTTATTTTAACAGAAATGGGCCTCTTAAATTTATTCCACCCTAAGTTTCACCCCACAGTGAGCTCTTTATTTGTGATCATTGCACTAGCTGCTTGCTATGAATCCTGTGGTATTCCAGGCTTGGACATCAATGAGGACAGACACATTGTTGCACCACTTGATTGACCAGGTATGTAATCACAGCTAATCATATTAAAAATTCATCAGCTTTAATTGATATTTTAGAGTTGCTACAGTTCAAGACTGTGCTTTAGAGAAAAGGTGAAAAGTTGTCATAAATAACAGGATTTGACCCTGCAAGACATTAAGAATCTTGGGTAATATGTGAAATTCTCCTCTTAGCCCTATTCATCCTTCAGAGTTAATGATATAAAATAAATCTTTACTCCTCACATCAGTATGTTTCTGCAGTCTTTCTGAGGATTTCAAGAAGGGCAAAGCACAAGCCTTGTGCCATCAAATTTGCAGGTGAGAAAGCACATGCCCCAGTGGATATCTTGCTAGGAATGTCTTCAGGATGCACTTGGGCTTGTCAACACACAGCTGTGTTCAAGAGATAGGCACACAGCTCAAGGTATGCCGACCTCTACTGAGAACACGTGGTTATTTAACTGGATATAAGGGTGTGAAATAAAGCATTTATTTAATATGTATATCAAAATTTAAAATATTTAATAACAATATGGATTAAGTGATTGAATACACCCTCAGTTGGTTTGCAGAGGACACCAGGTTGGGAGGATGGAAAGGTTCTGCAGAAAGATCTAGGCAGGCTGGATCCATAGGCTGGATGGTATGAGATGCCAATGGTATGGGGTTCAACAAAGCCAAGGACTGGGGCACACAGGCACTACAAGCAGCACTACAGGCTTGAGAAAGAGTGACTGGGAAGTTGCCCAGGTGGAAAAGGACCTTGAGGTATTGCTCAACAGCAACTGAACATGAGTCAGCAGTGTGTCCAGGTGGCCAAGAAGGCCAGTGGCATCCTGGCCTCTATCAGCAATAGGACCAGCAGAACCAGGGCAGTGACCCTGTACTTGGTACTGGTGAGGCCACACCTTGAGTGCTGTGTCCAGTTCTAAACCCTTCACATGAAAGACATTGAGGGGCTGGAGCATGTCCAGAAAAGGGCAGTGGAGCTGGGAATGATCTGGAGCACAAGACTGATGAGAAGCAGCTGAGGGAGCTGGAATTGTTCAGCCTGGAGAAAAGGAGACTCAGTGTGGACCTTATTGTTCTCTCCAATTACCTGAAAGGAAGTCATAGCCAGGTGGGGGTTGGGCTCTTCTCCCAGGTACCAAGTGACAGAATGAGACAAAATGACCTCAAGCTGCACCAGGGGAGGTTTAGATCAGACATTAAGTAAAATTTCTTCCCTTAAAGGCATCAGAACAAGCTGCCCAAGGAACTCCTGGAGTCATCGTACCTGCGGGTATTTAAAAGATGTGTGGCGCTGAGGGACATGGTTTAGTGATTGTTACAGAGTTAAATTCTAGTGGATTTCTCCTATCCCAACAACATCACTTCGAGGGAAGAGATGAATTAGAAAAGACACAAACCTCTGCTAAAGGAAAAACAACAACAACAACAAAAAGAAAAACCAACCAAAAAATCCCTTCCCATGCCCCAAAATGAAGATAACTATCAAATCTTCATGGTTTTCGGTTCAGCCTAGTGATAGCTCTAGCTCAGAGCTCAACTATTCTATTGAAAAAGATAGTAACTCTCCTTTCTTCTCTGGTGGGAGGGGGGATGGGCGGCCCCTGAGTTTTTGGGGGAAGGGCTGGAGGCAGTCAGAGCTCAGACATTCCAGAACTTGACGGCTTCTTGGAGCGGACGGGAAGAAGCAGCGCATATCTTCAGCTCATTTATTACTGCTCTGCGGCATTCTCGGGAAGTCCGGGCCGTCTCTCTGTGGTCCCCTCATCCCCCGTGTGGTCATCTTCCTTGCAGAGGAGGTGCCGTTGCAGAGAGAGGGGAGCTAATCTGCATCACCACCACCCCATTTTCCCCCACACCTCCTGTGATCTCGGTGCTGGATAGGAGCTTCTCATATCTCTTACCTACAAGCCAAGGAGGCCTCGCTGGTTGGTTGAGTCCGCAGTGAGGCAGAGCGTGTCTGTTCCCCCATCCCTACCTCCACCATTGTTTCCCTTTTCACGCTCTCTGGACCACGAGAGTCACTGCCCTCAGCTGCACCACACTGCCCAAACTGCCCGCAGCAGAGAGAGTACCCCGGCGAAAGCGCACCAGCCACCTTCGAGCGCCCGCTGCCGACCCGTGGCTCTACACCGAGGGAGCTCACTCGCGACTGTCGAGCGCCCCCTGCTGTACCACAGTTACAATTACAAGAACGTACGGAAAAAGTGTGGTGTTTTGTCTGTGTGGTTCTTGTTTGGGTTATTTTGTGTTATTGTATGTTTCAGTTGGTTCTATATTTCTAAGTAAAGATTTGTTACATTCTTTTTCTACATTTCTGTTCAGCCCCTTTTGATTTCAAATTTAAATAACAGATTAAAAGGGAGGACCTACTCCACTAAGCATCATCCTTTCAGAGTATGCTGTCTTAAAACCAGGGCAGTGATGGACTTGGCAGTGTTAGATTAATGGTTGGATTCGATTATCTGAAAGATCTTTTCCAACCTAAATGATTCTCTGGTTCTGTGATTTAAAAATTTTTAACCGACTGCCTGCCTGTGTCTGTGGATGCAGGTCAGTACTATTGTAAGTGCTCTCCAATCTATTCCGTGTATGAAGGGTAAGGAGCAGGGACACGGGCTCTCCCTCTGCCCAGCAGTGCATGTTCCTAGGGCCAGCTGTGCCATGCTGCCTTTTGAAGCAGCATCGACTCAACCATTTTTCAGACCACACTGAATGAGCTTAGAGAACTGATTTGGATAAACAATAAGCCAACAAAACACAGTGCCACAGGGAGTTGTGCCTGCTCACCTGCAAAAGCAGATAAGCCTGCCTGAGGAAGGAGTTGTAGAGAAATTTGGGAAGGCACAAAGCCAGCAGGAGCGTGCTGATCCTAGAATGCACTTCCTTATCCTGCCTTATGCACCAGCCAGGCCACAAAGCATTGGCCAACTGCTGCACTGACACCTCAGCTCACTCCTGTTGCCTGAACCTTCCTCTGACCCATCCATTCTTGGGTGCTCTTCTGTCAGTCAGCAGGACCCAGGAAAGGCTTCAGCTGGTTTTCTGTCTTTTTAAAGACCAGCTCCCAGAAGAGCCTAGAAAAGGCCAGGGCTGACAGCAGCAGGGAGACAGGGCACTCTAGTGCTGAAGGAGGGGAGATGGGGCAGTGGGGATGCCTTTGCTTGGCTCAGCTGGCTGGGAAAGCACCATGCCAAAACAAGGCAGGCCACATCAAAAGCTGCTGCACCTGGAGGCTTTTGGTTTACTAAGAGAGTGGGTATCAGTGGAGTTGCATCCCTGCTGACTGAAGGCTTCTGGATTCACGTAAGAATCATAGAATTGCCTGGATTGCAAGAGACCTTAAGGATCAGCTGGTTCCAACCCACCTTCCATGGACAGAGACACCTTCCATTAGACCAGGTTGCTCAGACTTTCATTCAGTCTGGCCTTAAACACTTCTAGGGGTGGAGCATCCACAACTTCTCTGGGCAAACTGTGCTGATGCCTCACCACTCTCACAGTAATTTTTTTCCTAATATCTAATCTAAACTTACTCTCTTTAGTTTGAAGCCGTTCCCCCTTGTCCTGTCACTTCATGCTTTTGTAAAAAGACCCTCTCTGTCTTTCTTGCAGGCTCCCTTCAGGTACTAAAAGGCAGCAATTAGGTCACCCCAAAGCTATTTTCCATTCTCGCATCAGCTATGTAAAATGTGTGGGTTTGGGTTTGTTGGGGGTGTTTTTTTGAGTTAATATGCCGCTACAAACCCCTGCCGCCAACACAGCGAGGCAACGGGCGTCTGCTGGGGCCGGCACTGGCCCTGGCCCTGGCCACGGCCACGGCCACGGCCACACCTCCCCCCAGGCAGGGCGGCCGCCGCTCCACTCGCCGCCTCCACCCAAGCACCGCCAGCACCACTCCCACACGGTGCGATGTGGTTCTGCCGGCACCACCAACATGGCAACACTGCATGGAAAACGATCGCCGTGCCTGTCCGGCAGAGGGGCGGGGAGGAGAGGGGCCCCGGCAGCTCAGTGCCGCTCTGCTCGGCGACGGGGCGATCCCGTCTCCCGCGCGGGGCGGTCCAACCCCCACCCATACCAGCCTGGTCCCCAGTGAGGGAGCAGCGGGTCACGGCCAGGCCCTGCCGTAGGGAAAAGGAAAAAAAAAAATCAAAATTGACAGAACAAGAACCAACACCATAACAGGTCACTTCATTAGCAGGGCCTACTTAGGATTTGTTGATGACGAACTATGGGGACAAACCTTTTAGCTGTAACACGACAAGGAGAAATTATTTTAAACTAAAAGAAGCTCTCTTTAGATTCAATATAAGAAGAAATTTTTTACAATAAGGGTGGTGAGGCACTGGAACAGGTTGTCCAGAGAGATGATAGAAATTCCATCCCTGGAAACACCCAGGGTCAGGCTGGATGGGGATTGAGCAACCTGGGCGAGTGGACACAGCAAGGGGGTGTGAAAAACGAGAGTCCCACTCTGTATAATGAAATTAGTAACTATTTTATGAAACAATAATAATCGAGACAGCAGAGCAAGGTTCACAGCACTGGGCACATGGTATCCAATACCAGAGGCTCAAAGTGTCTTTAGACAGGCCAGGTTTATTGTCACAAAAGCAGGAGGGATTATTACAATTACTCTGAGGTAGAAGGGAAATCATCTACATGGGTACATCCCCTTTCTCCTCCCCTCTGGAATTTGAATAGAGGGTCTTTTATGGCTTTTTGGTGGTCTTAAGATGAAGTTAGGCTGCCATCCTCTTCATGAACTTTTCAACACTCTTGAAAGAAACCAGCTTGCTGCAGTCCTGGAAATAGCAACAAACATCCGTAAGCTAGCCCATGTCCTGGTAGAAAAATGGAGTTCAATGTTGGACTCAAAGTGGTGGGATGACTTACTAGGAACCTCATGATGGAAGTAGGTTGGATTTTTCCTTCTCTGTGCTGTTGCTCCTTTACTGTTTCTACCATGTTTAATCCCCTGTTTTATACAGTTAATATCACATGCTATTGAAGGAATGCAGATAGGAGCTATGCCAATAAACCCAGAAGCAGTTACATCAGCTGGTACACATAAACTTGCGATACTATGAAGGAAAGACATCCCTGAAAATTCATTAGAATGCGCCAGACTCATAGTAGAAAAAACTGAGAGGGTAAAAAGAGGCCAGAATGATATTTAATGTGGCTCAAGCAAAATGTNATTCAGTCTGGCCTTAAACACTTCTAGGGGTGGAGCATCCACAACTTCTCTGGGCAAACTGTGCTGATGCCTCACCACTCTCACAGTAATTTTTTTCCTAATATCTAATCTAAACTTACTCTCTTTAGTTTGAAGCCGTTCCCCCTTGTCCTGTCACTTCATGCTTTTGTAAAAAGACCCTCTCTGTCTTTCTTGCAGGCTCCCTTCAGGTACTAAAAGGCAGCAATTAGGTCACCCCAAAGCTATTTTCCATTCTCGCATCAGCTATGTAAAATGTGTGGGTTTGGGTTTGTTGGGGGTGTTTTTTTGAGTTAATATGCCGCTACAAACCCCTGCCGCCAACACAGCGAGGCAACGGGCGTCTGCTGGGGCCGGCACTGGCCCTGGCCCTGGCCACGGCCACGGCCACGGCCACACCTCCCCCCAGGCAGGGCGGCCGCCGCTCCACTCGCCGCCTCCACCCAAGCACCGCCAGCACCACTCCCACACGGTGCGATGTGGTTCTGCCGGCACCACCAACATGGCAACACTGCATGGAAAACGATCGCCGTGCCTGTCCGGCAGAGGGGCGGGGAGGAGAGGGGCCCCGGCAGCTCAGTGCCGCTCTGCTCGGCGACGGGGCGATCCCGTCTCCCGCGCGGGGCGGTCCAACCCCCACCCATACCAGCCTGGTCCCCAGTGAGGGAGCAGCGGGTCACGGCCAGGCCCTGCCGTAGGGAAAAGGAAAAAAAAAAATCAAAATTGACAGAACAAGAACCAACACCATAACAGGTCACTTCATTAGCAGGGCCTACTTAGGATTTGTTGATGACGAACTATGGGGACAAACCTTTTAGCTGTAACACGACAAGGAGAAATTATTTTAAACTAAAAGAAGCTCTCTTTAGATTCAATATAAGAAGAAATTTTTTACAATAAGGGTGGTGAGGCACTGGAACAGGTTGTCCAGAGAGATGATAGAAATTCCATCCCTGGAAACACCCAGGGTCAGGCTGGATGGGGATTGAGCAACCTGGGCGAGTGGACACAGCAAGGGGGTGTGAAAAACGAGAGTCCCACTCTGTATAATGAAATTAGTAACTATTTTATGAAACAATAATAATCGAGACAGCAGAGCAAGGTTCACAGCACTGGGCACATGGTATCCAATACCAGAGGCTCAAAGTGTCTTTAGACAGGCCAGGTTTATTGTCACAAAAGCAGGAGGGATTATTACAATTACTCTGAGGTAGAAGGGAAATCATCTACATGGGTACATCCCCTTTCTCCTCCCCTCTGGAATTTGAATAGAGGGTCTTTTATGGCTTTTTGGTGGTCTTAAGATGAAGTTAGGCTGCCATCCTCTTCATGAACTTTTCAACACTCTTGAAAGAAACCAGCTTGCTGCAGTCCTGGAAATAGCAACAAACATCCGTAAGCTAGCCCATGTCCTGGTAGAAAAATGGAGTTCAATGTTGGACTCAAAGTGGTGGGATGACTTACTAGGAACCTCATGATGGAAGTAGGTTGGATTTTTCCTTCTCTGTGCTGTTGCTCCTTTACTGTTTCTACCATGTTTAATCCCCTGTTTTATACAGTTAATATCACATGCTATTGAAGGAATGCAGATAGGAGCTATGCCAATAAACCCAGAAGCAGTTACATCAGCTGGTACACATAAACTTGCGATACTATGAAGGAAAGACATCCCTGAAAATTCATTAGAATGCGCCAGACTCATAGTAGAAAAAACTGAGAGGGTAAAAAGAGGCCAGAATGATATTTAATGTGGCTCAAGCAAAATGTTATATTAAAAGGAAAAGGGGAAAATGTGAGAAATAAGGTTAAGGTTAACAATTCTGCTTTCGCTAAAGAATTGTAATTGCTTTAATTGCTCTTGTTTGTTATATATATATTCATTTACTATGACATTGTGGAGTTAACAGTTGGGGGTTGGGGTTGTCAGCAGTTGCCTGGAAACCAGGCTCTTCACCAGCACCTGTGGTGGGAACGGACGAGACCTGATTGGATGCCACAGGAAAGGCCCTGATTGGATGGAAGAGGATCAGCTATGACTGACAACAGAAATTGCCTCACGGGCCTCAGTAGCAACAAGAGGAGAAAAGCTGATCACTGGAGAACAGCTAAGGCGTGAACTGAGGGGAGGGAGAAACTGTAACAATTTGCTCCCAGTACCACTATAAAAGAGCCCCTGTTCTATGTATCAGCGCGTCTGCCACTGGTCCGTGGCTTTTCTTTTTTTCTTTTTTTCTTTTTTTTTTTTCTTGTCTCCAATAAATGCTAATTTAAAATTTAATTAGTGAGCTCTGTTTCTCACAACTACTAATACATTTGAGCACTATAATATAAATTCTACTTATTAGAGAAAGCATAACTTTATTAATAAAGCCATTATATCTCACAGGGGGAAGGAACAAGATGGTCTTTAAGGTCCCTTCCAACCCATGCCGTTTTGTGATTCCATGACAGTGAACCATGTGCCTTACTCTTGGTGCTGGAACTGTTTAAGGCACTTTGGCCAGATAGAACAATGAATAAACTTGTGATTGAGATTCACAGACATACAGGTGTTTTATTTACACATAAATGCTAACTATTAGTGAGTATAAATTATCTGCTTTCAGAAGAATTCTTTTGTCATCTGACTTTTTCTGTGTGGAATCTGTTAAGCAACATGCAGTACAAAACCAGAGCTAGCAAAGAGATTCCATTAAAGATGACATAGCACCAAACATTCAAATGATGATTTAAACATTAGGCACGTCATTTTGATCAATGCAGTTAATGAACAGATTTGTTGTGATTGAATAGGGTGGCACAGAAATAAGGGAAGATGAAAGCATGGAAGTAGTTTTATTTTTTTGACACTGAAGGACACCGTCACATTACTGGCAGCAATAGCTGTTCTGCTTTTCCTGTTGGATTGATGTCTTTCTTTGACTCATATGCCAAAACTCAAATTCTTCTTTAAATGCTGTGTTATTTTAACTAGTACAAAAGCAAGCGCAAGCCAAGGGTCTTGGCAATTTGTCACACTGAAAGAGAACAATGGCAATTGTTCACAAGCAACAGGGGCGGCTTATCTCTGTGGCAGAGCTGAATGCCTCCTGCCAGCTCTGCTGTGGGTCACTCTCACTCAGCAGAAAAACACACCCTCCATAAGAGCTGTTCTTCTTCACCCTCAGCCCCTCCCCTGGCAAGCCCAAGGGCAGGCAGTGGGTGCTGTGAGACAGAACAAGGTCAAAGCCACCCTGAGCCCTGCTCTACTGGGAGCAGAGCCTGGAGGGAGCAGTCTCATGCCTGCTGCTCACAAACCCAGATCTTGGGGTCCAGATGGAGCTATCTCAAACCTCAGAATTACAGCTTAATTTGAGTGCAGGGGCTGGAAAAGACCCGACTTCCTCCCACTGGTCTTCATCTCCTTCATGTGAGGATGAAGTGTTAGTGTAACAAGCTACAGAGGTAGCTGATACTGACAGAGACTCACTGAAGGCCAGCCTATGCCTCATGAGGACATTCTGACTGCCTTCTCTGAGGGCATGATCACCTCTTAGTTACTGCTGTGAGAAATCTTCTTATCTTTTTTAAAACATGTAAGCAAAAGATTTTCAAAAGTGCACCCTACATAAATATCTATTCAGGATCACCTTTGAAAGACATCTGGGGATAGATGGTCCATTATTGTTTATTTCAATGCACAGGTCTAAACAGAATAATTTGCAGTCTATGATCTTTTTACTTTGAAGTCTAGCTTCCTTGAAGTTTGAATTCAAATTACTTTACCTACTGTAAGCCACAAAACCTCTCCTCCCCTCAATCCCCTTAAACTGACTTCCTATAGTATTTTTTTCTTCAGCAGATTAGCAAAAATCATTGAAAAAGTGAAAACTTTAAAACTATTTTTTTGATAATTTCATCTTTCTTTAGGTGGATTAAAGAAGTTCTATCATTTAAAGCTGGCATTTAGCTTCACAGAGTATTTATTTTTTCTGCTATATCATGAAATTACTTAAATAGAAATTGCTGAAACTTTTCTGCTCAGGACCCTGTACTGCAGTGTTGTTATTAAATGAAAAAGAAGTTCAGCTACTCTTGGTTAATAAATTCAGTCTTTAGCCATGTTTCTTGGGATATAATAATTCATGCTTCGTAACATACACTGTTATATATATGTATGTGCTATATACAGAGGTATTGAGTATCCTTAACAGAAGTCAATGAAAGGCTGCTATGTGCTTGAGTGACCACAGAGTCAAGACACTGACTAGCACATATTCAAAATACACAAAAAAGCACAATAAGCGTTCAAATAAAAAGCATAAAAAATTCTTATCCAAGCTCTTATTATAGGTTGATGTGAACATATTTCATCAATTTTATTAACTCAGCCAAGCTCACACAACTTAGACTGCAAGAGCTACCTCTTTCCAATTTTCTGCTTAGTCTCTTAGCATTGCAATCTACTTTTGAAATAAAAATATATTTTTATTATATATTATATTATAACTTATATTTATAAGTTCCTGAAGTTGTTGCAATGAAGATTCACATGTAAGTTGCTCCAAGACCAGTCTTGGGAGAGCTTTTATTTACCAGTGAGGATATTGCTCAGAGGCATTTTGATGTAGAGTCAATAGAGTGCCTGAGAAAAGGGGTTATTTGCATTAGGTATTTTTGTTGTTGTGAGTAAAACTAAATGCTACAATGAGGGTTTTTTCAATGCTAGTCTAATACACAGACTACACTTTGAAGTGGACAGTTTGGTCATCTGAGATTTTAGACTTGCTGAAAGGTACAATTATACCAAACAATTCCAAAGATTCCTGGTGAGTTTGCACCAGATTTATTAACCACTCTTCTTGTTAACCTTGTTTCTTGTGTGCAACATCAGTAATTTTAAGATGAAAAGCTTGAAGCTTAATGTACATCCTGGTAAATTAGTGCTTCTCTGTCATTCCCCACAGTGAAGTGCTTCCATCCAACTTGCACACTGCTGCTACTGTCAGGAGAAACACCACTAGTTTGCATAATGCCTCCCTCTGATAGCATGATGATCTATAGATCCAATGCTTTCTGAAAAAAATTACATCATAGAGTTGTCCCAGTAATCCAGCAGAAGCTGCTCTGCTGCCTCCTCAACCCACACTAAGAAATCAGAATTCAGTGTGGTGACCTCAGCTAGTGGGGACACCACAGGACTCTGTTACCAGCACTGGAGCATCTCAAGGCATCAACACATAGTTACACTGCTGGAGGACCCCACAGCCTTGTGACTCCTCCTTATTCCTAAGCATTCAGCAAAGCTTTCCTTGTGTTTGGGGCATTCCTAAACACACACACACACACACACACACACACTGCTCTTCCTCTGTGTTTTAGTGCGACCCCATCCTGCAGCTTTTCTTTCCTCATAAGTGGAACACTTGTAAAGGGCTTCATAAAATCTCCTTGCACCTCATCATCTTCTAAAGGTTTTGAGATTTTATTTTAGCTTTCCCTCAAATTTCTATTAAGTTTGGGCAAAATTAGCAGATTCCTGACTTACTGAGGTAAATGAAGGGGACAGAGGCACACAGAACTGAGTAAGCCTTCCTTTGTTAAGAATTAGGTGATTATTAAGAATCATGCACATTTTTCTTCAGTGATAAGTAATATCTTCCTCAAAATAACAATTTGAACTTTTATTTAGTATGCAGATAGGCACTTTTTCTGCCAATTACAGGCAAAAAATTTCCTGCCTTTTCATGTCCATGCTTTATTCTTGAATCCTTGAGATACCAGTAAGTTGCTCTGTCAGCAATCCTACTTCAGCCTGTAATTTTACCTCTCCTCTTTTTCATGGTGCTGTCTCATGTGGCAGCACCTTTTCTGATACCTGAGCAGGTGTTTAACACCTGTGGCCTGGGACCTGAGGAAGGCAAGAAGGTGTGTGCAGAAGATACTGGTGGATTATCAAGAATGTAAGCTCCCTGTCAGAGGGGAAAAGAGTAAATTTTCAGGTGTTACAAGTACTGAGAAGAGAACCATGATTTTGTTGGTTTTGCTATTGTCAACAGAAGAGTGATGGCATTTCTCAGGCTATTCACAGTGACTCAGAAGTGGAGATGACAGAGAGCAGAGGAAGATGTTCATGCAGGTAAGGACTGGGAGGTGTCTGACTTGGCCACCTTAGGAAGGGCCTGTGGAAAAGAATGAACTCCATAACTATACCTTCAACTGGCAAATTAATTTCTTCCCAGTAATTGAGGTAAACAGTCTTTTAAATAAACATTCAAGCAGTTGGTAGATAAACAAATGGTGGCAAGAGATTCCTGCAGGCTTGAGGACTTTATGGCAATGGGAACCATATGGGATAGAAGTTAAACAGAGATGAAAAACCCAATAAAGATTTTTCATTTCACCCTATGATCCACTACTGATTTGTGCTATTATTACACTGCCAAACAATGATAATTTAGTAGCATCTTTGTTTTTTTCACTCTACTGCAGAATTTAATCTACTTTGAGTGCTATGGTGTGAAGAAAAGGTAACACAGGTATCCCCCAAAAATGCCAGGAGTTGAAGGATTTAGAAAATTTTTTTTCTGAAAGTAAGCACACTAAAAAGAACATTAAGCCTAACAGTGTTACAAACACCAAGACTCCTTGAGGCTTTTATTGTTCCTCCTGCCCCTCCCTGCCTGCTGCAGAGGCCTTCAGAAAAGTCTGCAACCTTATCTTCTTCCCATGGCAGGAAGCCAATCCCTGTGTAAGGCAAGAGGGGAGAAAAACACAAATGCATTCCTGAGAAGGATGGCACTCTCTCGTGAGGGATTTTTCCCTCTGAGCAAACATGAGCCCTAACTCCTTGAAATAAATCTTTCAAATTCATCTACCCCTACGTATGGCCACTGGCATTCCTACTTCCAGTACTATCAACACATTCTCATTATGAAATAATTTTTTTAAAACTTGAAGCCAAGAGATGCTAACACTGCAAAACAAAAGTGAACAGAGTTCTGCTTCATACAACACAATAAAAAAGGACTTCTAAAAAAACCAGGCTTACTTGCATACTTTATGAATTTAAACCTTGATTTTCTTTAGCAAGAAGCATCAGGATTTTGAGACATTTTAGAACTGTAACTATTGCGTGGAAGTTTTCTTAACACAAAACCCAACCAACTTTAATAGCCTCAACGTTATTTCTACAGACAGAGCTTCCTTAATGTTGTATCAGTTATACATCACCAATTTTATATCCAGTAAAAATCAGAAACAGCATTTTATTAAATCTTAGAAATTTATAATTTCTTAGAATATTAATTTTTTGGGGGGAGAAATAAAATTATAAGCAATCTGCTATTCTGAAAAAAAAAAAAAAA
>VYZS01079877.1:16997-50196 GCA_013400695.1 Neodrepanis coruscans | reverse complement strand
AAGTTTTATTTTCAAGAACAGCAACAATAATATTAACATGTTTGAAGCATCTGGGAATTATTTTCCAGGCCTGGAGCTCGGGTGTCAGAGGAACGTGCTGCTGCCGTGAGCCACGTGCCGACACAACACCTCCCACACACTCCTGGGAGCTGAGGCAGCAGAGCTTCCAGCATCACACACAGGATGACACATTTCCAGGGCTGAGGCAGGGCTGGGGCAGGGCTGGGCACGCCTTGGGGTTTGACTGAAGGTGGAAAATTCTCTATGCTGAATGACAGATGACAAGGCAGGGATATTGGCAGGAATGGCCTGGGAAACAAAACAAAGCATGTTATGATAGATGTGGTGGAGCAGAGAACAAGCAGAGAGAAGCAAAGACAAGCTGGCACAGTCCATGCAATGGTCTAGGAAAATGGATTTTTTCAATACAAGACTGGACACAGGCAGAACAAAGAATGCTGTAATAATGTTGCTCTGAAATAAAGACAGGCTGGATAGGATTTACAGTAAGACAGATGAATAGGAAAGGAAATGCTGCATCTTGGAGACCCAGCAAGCTTAACAGCCTGAATGCAATAGCTAGAAAAGGATCAGAATAGAAGATGATACTCTTGATACAGGGTTGAGGAACAGACAGGGCTGACAGTAACATCCTTAGTGACAGAGAGGAGGCATTCGGAGTCCTAAATTATTAAAATGCTTTTCCTTTTTGGGGTATCCTGTTTTTGAACTGAAAATTTGACAGCCATGGATAACACAGAGTGACAAAGAAATGGTCATTTGGGCACAGAGAACAGAGAAAAATGGAGAAACAGAGGTAGAGAAATACTCTGAAAGAAGTGAGGGAACAGGCATGGGTAGAGTTGTGAGATGTGAAGCAGGTGTGGTCTGATGAAGCTGCAATAAAGCCAGTGAAAAACAGATAAAGTTGAAGAGAAAAAGGGGATGGATTACAGTACCAGTTGAGTGACAAGATAAATGTGACAAACATGGGGTAAAGGAAGATGCTCAATGTGTAGAATTGGAAAAACAGCAACATTAAGAGTTTTTACAAGAGGTGACTGTAGAGGGAATAGGGGCAAACTTTATTTTTAGTTGTTTCTAGATCATAAGTCTCCTTTATTTCTGACTATACAGGAGTTTGCATGTCATGTAGTTTTGAGCTGTCTCAGATCTTCTGTTGAGCCCATAGATTGTAAAATACAAGTACAGGGTTCCTTTAGCTGTCATCTTTAAAACGGTGCATTTGGTTATAGAGCAGTGTTATGACACTTCTCTTGCTGCTAAGCATCCTCACCTCTTACAGAATATACCAGTCTTGTGGAGGCAGAAAACAGGAAAACTGCTTACAAGTAACAGCTTTCTAAAATTATTCCAAGCTGGCATGTAGTTAATTTGGGAGTACTTCATTGTCTCCTGATGCAACTAAAGGAGTCACAGGAAGGCTGGGGAGAACAAACTACATGGAGTATGAGAATAGGAAAAGCCATAAGAGAGTAAAAGACATATATAAGCTGTGTGTAAGAAATAGGCTAAACATTTCAATGTCCTACATGACAGAAAAGCAGGGCAGAAATTTTCCATGGTCAAACAGCCTTCTAAGGCCATGTTTTCCCTGATACCTCTGTGTTAGTTCACAGGCTGAAAAAATGCAGCAGAACAATACAACCCCCAAGAACAAATCTTGATGTACTGCTCTCCAAAAGCTGCCCCATCAACCAAGAAATTGGTAACAATTAAGACACAGCTCAGAAACAAACCTGGCAAATGGCTCTTAAGATGATCAGGAAGGCAAGAATGGGAAATTTATAGCCAGTAATGAACAAGGTGTCCCACTGCTTTCCCAGCAAAGCATCCATTAGGGACAGAGCAATGTGAAAAAAACAGGTCATTCAGTCCATACTGGACACACATCCTGCTTTCATTTCATAAAACCTGCCGACATGAAGACTTGCCAGTGGCAAGTCAGTGAAACAGCCAGAAGCAGGATTGTCTCTAAAGTTCATAGATAAAATCAGCTAGAAGTAGGACTGGAAAAAAATAATAACCCCTATCAACACCTTTCCAGGTCACTGTTCCCTGCAGTCCAAAACTTCAGGCCAGAAGCTGAACTCGATGTTGAAGGCCTGCCCAGCAGCACAGCTCCACTCCTGCCCTCTGAGGCTCCACGCGGAGCCTCCGGACAAATTCATGGCTGATGGAGGTGTGCCAGGCACAGGCACAGGCCACAAAGGCTGCCCTGTTTCCCTGCCCATGTAGCTCCTGTGTGGGAGGAGGGGGGTTCCTGCAAATACCATTTCCTCATTCTGCTCGAGGGGCAGGGGTGTGACTGACCTGCCAGGAACTGTGGCTCTCCCAGGGCATGCTGAGGGCATGAGTGAGGGCTGGCACTGAGTGCCCCAGAGGGAGGGGGAGGTTTTCCATGAGTTTCAGGAAAAATGGTGTTTGCTTTTCAGCAGTTTCATTGATCTTCTTGATCTTTCTGCCCTCTACAGCTCCCACAGATTTGCTGCTTTTATCAGACTGAGAATACAAAACTGCAAGGAATGTGCCACTGCCTTCACTGCCGTAAGCCGTGGCTGAACTTGCTGCTGAACAGTTACCAAGTGCAGGAGAAGGGGCCTTGGTCATAGGACAGGGGTGAAGCTGATGAGGAAGATCACTGGGGGATTAACAGTGCTTTTTGAAGGGCCAGAATAGTTAGGAGGGATTTTATTTTTCCACTACAAGGGTGAAAAGTCTTTTGAGGATCAGGAAAAAAAGAAAACTTTGAAGAGAGGATCTGCTCCAAATCAGGGTTTGGAGAGAGGAGAACAAATCCACGGAATGTTCTGATATCAAAACCATGCTGAGAGGAATCTGAGGCACAAGCATGATATAAAACCAGATATATTCACTCCTCTGTCTCTAAGCAAACACTCAAACCTGGAATACCTCTACACTAACATTTATGCAGCATTCTCACTCTGTTACATTCCTTCTTTATCCCCTTCTTTCCGTAAGTCTTTGTACTCCAATATCCACTTTTTTATTATGCTGTTATCCACCACAGGTGTTTCTTGAACTGGCAAACTGGGGCATGAACATCTCAAACCCTATTTTTAAAATAAAGGCATTGGCAGAGTAAATTGCAGCAGCAAGATTCTGCAAAACAGACTTGTCTTTGCACACCAGCAGGTTCCCATTTCAAGCAGGGATAACTGCAGTTTAATATATACTTCTGAAGTAAAATCTTTGTAGGGGTGCAAATACTGCAGTGCTTCCAGTGTTTTCCTCCCATTAAATAGAGGTGGAGAGTTAGATACCAAACCAAGGATCCCTGAAAGGCAAACAAGGAGCTCCTGAGGACACGGTAAGTTAAGTTCCTTCTTCATATCAGAGAGGGCAAGTTTGAAAGGCTCCCATTTTACACACGAATGGTGAAATCACTCACACTCACCGTCACCTGCACACTTCCTTGGCTCTCTGCACTGAACCTGACGAGGTGCATGTGAGACCCCTCAGTTGGCAGGACCATTCAGGACCCTTGGAGGGTTAGTGCCTGTTAACTCCAGTCCCCCAGAGCAAGGATCTGAAGATCTCAGTGTTGCCGTGGTGAATGGCCCTCACATGCAGCAAGGAAGCCAAGATCTTCTGTAAGGTAAACCTTATCCCTACAGGATACCATGCCACTACCACAGGCTAAAAAAGCTCTTTTGATGGGATGCCAAAGTACTGAAAGTTGGTTGCAGCCTTCACCATAAAGAGACAACCACTCCTTGTGATCAGCATCAGTAAACACACCATGTTTTCTTTAAGCAGTGGGGAGCATCAGACAGAGTTCTGGGAACCCAAGGATAAACTGGATAAAATATAGGCAGACTTTGAGATGACTTGGCACAAGTAGCTTCAGAAGTAGCCTCAGATCCAACATTATTGGATCATTCTTTATTTCAAAGAGAATACTGTTTGTGGAGCCAAGCCCCTCTCTACACCCCAGTAACTGGGGACACATTTAATGCCAACAAACAACAGACATTTTATTAAGAGTCCCCTAATACTCACATTGTCATTAACAAGCGTTAACAGAAGCTGTTAGTCTTGACAATTTAACAGCTGGCAGGGCTGATGCAAGAACTCCAAAGCCATCACACTGTCTCCAGTTATGAGTGACATATTTGGGTCTGTTTTACAGCCACAGATGAAAGCTGGGCAGTACCTTCCCCTCTTTAAACATGTCTGTATGTGTGGGGACACACCTGTGACCACAAAGAGGAAAACACAGAGGCTACAACTCCTGTTCTGCTGCTGCACTTTGGCTACTGGAAGGAAGAGTTAGGTCCACTCAGAGACTGAGCCCATAACCCAGTCACTGCCTTACATACCTGCAGCACTTCTTCCACTGTCACATCTCAGCAGTTTTGTTTGGGAGTTAGAACTCTGACAGCCCCCATGGATTATTCGTGTCCCACAAACTAAGCTAAAGCCTGGGATGTTTTCGTTTGTTCCTAGTGAGTATTAGATTAATTGGGGTATTTAGATGAAATATGGGTCTAGCAAAACATATATTTTATAGAAATGCTTCATTGTGGATTGAACTCCTGCTGGTGGTGTGTATGCTACAGACCACAGCATATGGGAGGTACCTACCCTCACCTCCCATGTCTGTGTGGGAACAGGCAGTGGATGGCCAAGTCCCAAAGCTGATGAGGACATGAGAAAGTGTCTCAGAGTGGCCCCAGCTGCCCATGGTGGAAAGAAGAAATATGGCTCTGGAAACCCCTGGGAACACTTAGCTCCTGATCCTGATGTTTGATGAGACATAATTGCCAGAGAGTATTTGAATATACTGATTTGTTTTAAATCCATTGCAAAAAGCCCTCTGAAACAACCTTAGAAGCCTGCAGACCAGAGAACTGTAAAAACTAAATCCATCAGGCAGTAAAAGAAGTTATAATTCTGACTCCATTCCCTGAACATTCACATCTGAGCCCTACACAAAGTTACACAAGCACCTGGGACCAAAATATAGGATCCAGGAAAGATTTATGTCCACAGGGGAACATTATTTCTTGCCCTTGACAGGGCTGAGCTTTATACAGTATTCTGCAAATAAATCGTATCTGCTGCTTCTGAATCACAGTTGTCAACCTTGGCTGCAGGAATATGGAATTAAACCACCAGCATGGTGGCGGGTGGTGGTGTTTGTTAACTTTAGCATCAGTTTGCTTTAGCATCAGTTGGGAGAGGAATATACTCAGATTAAGTACAAAAGTGATAATAAATCTCCCAGATTACAAAGGAGTGTTATATATTGCTTCCATATGAACAATAATTCTAATCCATTTTTCAGTCCGGAAATCTTTGTGACTGCAGCTTTTTCAATCCATTCTATACTCTTAAAAAAAGGGATGATAACATTTTGTGGCAATATTTTAAAATGTTTCTGTCTTTTGAAATCTGTCTTTGTATAGTACACAAGAGACTACTATTCAGTAGGAAGAAGATAAACTAAGTGAAAAAGGCTAGGAAGGAGATTATTCATGTTTAAAAAAATTAAAATCTGTTGTTCTGATTTCATTTGTATTAACATTTTATGAGTTTGGGGGTTTGGTTTTACTGGTTTTTTTGTGTTTTAAAAGCAAAACAAACCAAAACCAACCAACCAAACAGTTCACAAGTCTATCTTCTTTAAAATTGACTGTACCTGGAGGAGCACTGGATAAACCCAGAATAATTTCCCAGTGAGTGATCAGAGGGTTCAGCACAAGAGTAATGCTTTAGAGCTTCAGTAAAATGGAGAGAGTACTGCTACAGTATCTGCTGCTCTTTGCACATGGCAAATGTATTATTTGTTCCACTTCCTGAACATTTTTCTGTAACAATTACTTTGTTAAATCAGAAACGTGTATGTTGGAACCAATTAGCTTTATTTTATCTTGTCAACAAGCACTGGTTAGCACAAACATCTGTAACACACTACAGTATTGCCACTTTAAAACATGTCTTAGATAAAATCCTGGCCTGCTGAAGCCAATGAGTCGTGCATTTCTCAGGAACAGAACTTCACATACCAAATTCCAAAGTTATCAGGCAAAGAGCCATAAGAGATAAGGGAAAAATATGGAGCCTTGTTGTAATTTTCCAGACCCTTAGTGCTTTGCTTTCACAAGATGGGGATGGTGCTGTTCAAGGAGGGCTGTGAGGGGGTAAACCCTCCACATGTTGAACTGCAGTAGCATTTCTTCCAAGACATGGAGCCACAGGGGACCTTTGCACAGAAAGACACAACAACAAACCCTGAGTACAGGTCAGATATTTCCAGGCAAACAGGTCTAAGCTTCCTCACCCAGGCCAATTACTTTTTGAAAACTATACAGCTTATCATCACCATGGTCACTCGAGAGCCAGGCAGGCTTTTTATGTGCCTAATCCCTCATGTTCTCAACTTCAGAATACAGACAACACATTTAATGAAGCTTGAAGCTCTGTCTCTTCTATACGTAACATTTATATGGCTCTGGAAGAACAGAGTCACAATGTATTTGCAGTACAGATTCTCCTCTTGTCACATTTTTACCTATGATACATTGAAAGCAATAAAATACAAGGATAGGGTCTTTATCTGGAACAAACACAAAGTGAACTCCACTAAGTACAATCTAAACACAGAAATCTCTTTTCACAAGCGTCAAGAATGCATTTGAAAGAATGTCAAACAGATGCCCCAAGTAAATTACTTCCCCTGCCTCTTTTCTCATCCCAAACCCTTATTATTACTTTTTGATTGATTTTTCTTGGCTCTTACACACTCTCATGCTGATCTTCTTAGGTGGGCTCTATACAACCTTTCCAGCTTTCTTTTATCCCTCTAGTCTTCTTGCCAATAAATTACTCTAGTTTTATGAAAGGTTTCTTTTTTATTTCATAACCATTTTCTCTTGATCCAAGATGAACTAAAACTCAGTGGTTGGGTGTTTTGTTCTCCAGTGCAACACTTGGTCTGCCAAATGCCTTAAAAATGTATTTCAGCCTTCTCTGTTTATTTGAAAACTGCTTCTTCCAAGAAGGCTAAGAATAATGTGGTTACCATAGTTTCCTTACCCACGACCAATAAAATGCAACTTGGAATAACAATAAAACAAAGACAAGACTCCTCACAAGATGTGAGTGAATGACTGAACACTGAAATCTTCACCCTACATCACTCCAAGCACTATGGAAAATACTCAGGACTGATCAATACCCATGTTTTGGTCCAGCAGGGAAGATGAGGATAAACGTGTCCAACTACCAGCTATTTGAGATATTTCAATTCCAACACTTGCGGTGTCTGTTCTTGTAAAATTCCTCCCTCACAGATTTAGTATTTCACTGCAGAGACTTTGTATTTTACTGTAATCTCTTGTTCTGGGAAACGATTGTGTAGGCAGCACTTTGCTAAGGCTCACTGAAGTTAAGTGATGGATTAATTACCCGTAGGAACCAGTCGACAAAGTAAATAATGTACTGTTTGTTCTTACAGTTTTGTTGGCTCCTGAACAGGCAAGATTCTAGGGAACAAGCCAAAAATAATCTTTTTTCTTTCAGTCAACTGGCCAACAAAACCCCACATATGCTTCAAAGATTATACAAATTACACCTGCTTTGGACACATTCATTTGCTTCCTTGATTAGAAGTGATGGAGTTTTACTCTAATAAAATGAACTTTTAAGAAAAGAAAGGAAAACAATTGTTTTCAATAATAATGAATAAAGAAAGAGAAAACCACCATATGCCTGGTGGATATACAGACACGCTGACAAGATTATGCTTTTCCTGATTTTAAAGAGTTTTAAAGATTTTCTTTTAAAGAGATAATTTGCCTTTTCCCTTGAAAGAAAATGATACAAAAATCTAGAGGATATTCTTTTTGGTGACACAGTAAGAAGACTTATCAATGCAAGAACCTGAATGAGAGGGAAGAAGAATTCTCTTCCTATGCCCTTAGTTCACATGATGGGACTGACTCTTGTCAGTACCTGGAACTCTCCCACAAACCCACCAGGTAAATGTGGGAGAAAGCAATTCAAGAGCTTCTGGTATTCCACTCATGTTTGTTTGCCAGTGACAGCAATCCAAGACAGATAAAGTTAAATCAAAAATATCTGGCCATGGATACTAGCAATAGGGGAAGAAAATAAAGAAACTCCCTTCCTTACCCCAAACACCCAGGGCTGTAGGCAGGGATTCTGAGCACTAGGAGCAAGAAAACTGCTGGAAGAGCATTTGCTTTTGTTGTTTTTGAAGAAAAGCTTTTATTCTCACTGTGCAGCTTTCTGGAGCTTTTTCAGACCCCAGAAGCACCATCACAGGGTGTATCAAACATACACACAGGAGCCTCAGTCCACATAGTTTCAGTTATAGCTCAGCCACAAGAAAATATAATACTTCTTTTATCCTTGCTTTCTCATCTTGTGAAGGTCATGCAAAGGTAACAGAATATAGAGTATAAAAGAGAGAGAAGGTGTAGGAGTGCAAGAGATTGCTCATATGCTGAGTATGAACTCTTTCAATGCAAGTTCACCTCACTGAAAAAGCATTCCATGTGTAATGGGATGCCAGTTCTAAGGAATAAGAAAAAAAAAATTGTATTTTCACAGAAAAAACATCTTTGATCCTGTTAATATGTTGCTCATCACATCAGTTAAACCAAGGAGTATATTTTTAATTTGATGCCAAGTTAATCATTGTCAGCACTATAAAAGAAAATAGCTAAAAGCAGTGACTAAAAAGGCAGATCTTCCACATCTCTAGAGTGAATTTACTGGGGAACAGGAAGGAGCAGTGAAGAACAAGCCTGTATTAAACTTTGCACTCTTCTTACCTACCAGTAAAAAAGTATGTTTTATTTCAGCATTGCCTTTATGCCTTCAGTACACCATATTCCTGGTCTCACACCAGCCATGGCCAGGCTGCTCATTAACAGTTGAAAAGTTCTCATCCAAAAACATGAAGGAGGAGAGTCACCTGCTCAGGACCTGTGGCTCTGCATTACCTCAGGGACAGCACCCTCATGGAAGGCCCAGACCCTGTAAGTGGTACCCACAGTCAAAGACATTTGAAGCCCCATCCACTTGGCCATTATCAGTTTGGCTGTTGGCTTCCCTTCTGGTTAACACCAAGAACCAGCACCCATCCTTAGGATCCGACCAGCTCAGTACCTCGTTGATGGCCAGCTGCTCTCCGCCTCCCCCGGGGTGGCCGTAGCGGTGGTTGGAGCTGCGGAAGTCCTCGTACAGATCCTCCTCACTTCCCACATCGTCCGTCAGAGCCGTCTTATCCAGTGCCCCGTCAGCGATCACTGCAACAACAACAACATTCACATTGGTACAGACCACGAGATCCTCAGCAGCACTGCCCCAATGGTATGAGGGACACAGCAAAGAGTTAAAAAAGACAAGGAAACTATAAAGGCAAGTTTAGGGCACAATTCCAGCCTTGTGCATGCCCGTTTTTCAGAGAATTTTTCTCCATTCATGTTTTGTTACTGTAAATGATTGTGTCTTTTTATAGACTGGAGATCATGATTTTTAAAAATTGAACAACTGCTGCACATTGCAAAGAAAAGATCAAATAAGAATTAGAAAACGGGGTCTGGTACAGGGCAACAATGACACAAATGTGATTTCGTTAGGACATTGCTGTGTTGACAGGAAACTTGATTAGGTAATAAGCTCGTGTCTGCCACTTCATACCTTGATGACTATGATTCACCAAATCCTATCAAGCCAAAGAAACTCTCAACCCTCTGAGAAAAATATTCACCTTCCTCCGTGTTCATGCATTTATGTTGCCTAGAGGGGTGTTTGCTCCAGAATTATCCATTATTACCACAGGAGGGCCATTCTGCTCAGCACAGCCTCAAATAAGCTACCAATAATGGAGAGTTCCCAGTCTGTGCTGCACTGTAGCTAGAACAAGCATACAGGTCTCAAGATGGAAGTATAAGCCTGAGAGAAATAAAATTATGGCATTTATACTCCTTGAACAGAAGAAAATGGCACTTCATCTGTTTCATGGGCAGGAACTTTTTCCTAAAGTCTCCTCAAGGCATTAGCAAATACCTGGCATGTAGACCAATCATTCATCCCATCCCTCTATAGGTAACTGAGCATAAACTTCCTGTTCTCAAAATCTGGAAAATGTCAATGATTAAAGAAAAGCATTTGCTGATATATTCATCTGGATTAGGAACTGCTTAGGCAACAGTTTCCATGACAAAGAGGAGGGGCTTCACAGAGATTTCTATGCATGAAGCAAGTGCCTACATAAACATGATGCCAACAGTCTTTGTTGTCCAAGTTACACATGATGTCACACTCAGAATTCTTGAAGAACAGATGAAAAACCCTTTGAGCTTTACCTTGTAGAGTTTGGATGGAAAAAGCACCTGAGTCTGGGGACATACAAACCTGCTCTGGAGCCGTCATTTCACTCCATAATGCAAGTGCATCTTACAAACCTAATTGTGCCAATGGGGCAAAAAAAGTTCTTAAGGATTCATTAGCTTATTATCACCCCAAAACAAATCTCCCCAGTAATACAGAATAAAGTCTGAGGTACAGCCAGACCTGCAGAGCTCGTCCTTGTCAATGCTTTCAGTAAATGGGGTGGTTTGCTAAGGCTCCACCACCTGATTACTTCTAATAACAGTGAGGTGTGAATTCAGTGTAGCAGCTCTCAGTTCATTGCTGCAACTTGACATCAAAATGATGAGTATGAGCTATTTTTAAACTAAATACTTGCCTGTTTATGCTTTGAATTCAGTAAAAACAGACAACACAGCAAAGATGCTGTGGAAGTGGAAGGACCTGAAAGTCCACTCAGTATTGATGGCAACTCAGGACATGGAGGTGCATATGAGCTTGTGATTAAAGCAGAATTTTCTATGCAAATGTGGAACTATCCAACCATTCAACTTTAAGTGACATTTCACAAAAAAATCAAGCATTCTCCTAGCTTTGCTCTGACACATCACATCATTCATTATACAGAAGTTCTGTACTGAATATGTGCTAGTAGTATAGGTTGCATAAAAAGTAGTTCTGGGGCTAAGACCTAGTCCATTAATATAAAACTCAAAACCTGCTGGAAAGTCACTGATATTATAATTTTGTGCAGTTACCACGGTTTGCACTTAAATTTATTTTTTAAAGACCATTAAAGTATCACTTTTTGCTCATACACTGTCTGAAAAACATTTGTTTGATAGTAATGAACAACTTTCAGTGTGGTAGTGCAAGCAACAGAAACAAATTACAAATGTTTTTCAAGAAGAAATAAAAATAAATCATTTATAAGAAGGAAGTCAGCAGTCACTTAAATCAAAATTTCCTTTGCAACCTTTTGATCTCATTCTTTTTCCTTAGTTTATACATGGCTTCATTACTTTTGCCTTATGCATCTTTTGCTATTTTCATTGCTAAAAGTAATTTCCAGCTTGAAAAATATTCATTGATATCTTTAAAGCTTTTGTTTTTTTGCCCCCACATTTTCCTATTTGTTCTCTGATCTGTGCTAAGATGAAAAAGCAAAAGCTCCAGGGAGATATTTATCTGTGTTACTTAAAATGCTCTATACCTCTGCTAAGTGCCTTGAAAGCTGTGCTTGCTTTTACTAGAGATCTGTTTTTGTTCTCTGATCTTACCAAGCTCATCAATTCTCTACAGTCTCAAAACCTGCTACTGCATTTAGGATTAGTTTTCCTGGTAGAAAAGTCCTGATGCACATCCTGCACCAAAAACACAGTTCATAGGTATGAAAAAGTTCTCAGTCCTCAAGGAAAAGTGGCCCAAGACAGCCATGACACATTTTGCCAAACTAACTAATGCTGCAGGGAAAAATGAAACCAGTGAAAAATAAGAATTTGCTCTGAAGCAGCTTAAATGGAAGACATGACCACAGACAAATAAATAAATAAAACAGTAGGCTGGAATGGTGACCCAATGCACTAGAAAACCATCAAGGAAGTAGGAGAATGAAGGCTTTTAACATAGGTACTGACTTAACATGCATAGCATAAACTAGGTCAACTAGAAAGGAAGCCAGCACTATACAAAAATCTTACAAGACAAGTTAGCAGAGATTTCTGAAATAGTCTATGAGCTTCCTCAACAGCACAGCAATGGCTGGACAGGCTACTATTAAGCTGCACAGTAGCTGACTCTAATGCCTCATTCCTGCCCTGCCAAATGTTCATCTCTGTTTAACACTGAAATCCACTGGTACAGTCACATCTGGCCATGTCCCTCTGAAACACAGCTGAGCTGTATCTGGCCATGAGGCAACACCAAGGAACCCAAGTATCAACTAGCTCCAGCAGATTTTTCCATATTTTATACCTCTGTCCTGATAAATTTCACCAACTATGGCAACAAATTCCAGACACAGGAACACAGGGAAGGCACATCATCAACATTTAGTACTGTAACCTTCTGTGCAAGTATTAAAACTCTGCTAACTGTTGTTAGTCCAAGCCCAAGCTCAGGATTTATGTCATTATAGTACAAAAGCAGATGGATAAATTCTAGCAATAGCAGCTCATGAAAGAATACCACATAAACCCTTTTTTATGCATCCATACAGATAAAAAGGTGTCAAAAACCTGGCTCCATGAAGAAATATCTTCAGGATATGAAGCAGCAAAACTCATAAAACATGGCACTGAAACCAGTGACTGGTCCAGGTGGTCTCTGCTCAAGTGACAGCACTTCAACTACAGTCCAGGGCAGTCACAAAAACAAAAGGGAAGAACACTATACAAATCAAATTAAGCTTGATCAAATGGTCCAGGAGAAGGAGGTATATGGGTTCACCCTTACACCTTCCTACGGGCTTTGGGATGCAGGGACAAGCAGGCAGCAGTGGGAAGGGTCCTGGCAGGGCTCAGCTTGTGCCCCCACCTTGCTGGAAAGTGATGCCAAGCATCTCTAAGAGGTACTGGTACACAGTTACAGAGCCATCCATCTCAACTGGAGCTGTTACCAGTGCTGGGACTTCACACAGAAGAACACTCTGTGCCCACAGTGAAAGACAAGCCACCTTATAACTCATTGCCACCCCAGCCTGTGGCTTGCAGCTGCATCCTGCATGGAGACAAGCTGGGATAATTCAAAGGCAGCTGCCTGTATGGTAGGATTTACTCTTGGGAGCCAGGAACAAGCCTGTCTGACACTGGTGAACACAACATCTGGACTACACTGGGACAGACTCGATCTTCATGGCAGATGGCAGGGAGGGGAAAAAATAGAAAGGAGCTCTTGTATTGTTGTTCATCAAACTTGTGGGAAGGCAAAAGCAGTTGAGATGAGATGATGTACTGAATGTCTCAGAAAACAAATAGTTACCACAGTTCATGGTTCAGAGTTAAGATTAGTGTCACCTAGTTCAGGTTACACTGTTTAATATGTCTGTGCTTCTCTCCCTCTCAAAGGATGGACCTGCTTCATACATTCCTCTTGGGGAAAAAAACAACAAACAAAAAAACACAAACCAAACATCAAACCAAACCAAAATAACCCCAACCCCGCCCTCCCCCAATACAACTACCACCAGCAAAAAAAAAAATTAAAGAAAAATTATCCCACCCTCTCTATGAATAAGCACAGAATAAATTTCTAGAACAGTTTCCTCAGAGGAGCTGGACACTACAGCCCCAAATCGAGCACAGACTCCTAACAGAGATCTCTCAAAGTCACAAAGGTTTATGTCTCAGCTGGAATAAACCCCAGCAGCTCCCTGTTGGCAAGAAGCTCCAGACATGTGTCTGGGTCAGAAGCTTCAACAATGACCCAGGACTGAAGGAAAATGGACTAGAGGCATTTTCCCAAAATGTTGGTTATCTGTTTTCACTTGACTTACAGCCTACAGCTTTTAGGGGTAAGGCTGGGATCCCTGATGATTAGGGACAGCTTGAAAAGCCAAGAGCATCCATAGTTTATTGAAAGCACATTATATTGACAAAGGAAACAACTTTTGTTTACTTGAATTATCTCTTTCAAGTGTGTTTTTTCCAGAACCACATCCACCCGNGACAAAGGAAACAACTTTTGTTTACTTGAATTATCTCTTTCAAGTGTGTTTTTTCCAGAACCACATCCACCCGTTTGTCTCTGTAGCATTTACATTTAAAATAATTCAGCAAAATAACAGTAGGAGCCTGATTTACACTCACAGAGCAAATTAATTCAGAGCTAACAACATCATTCCCTCTGCCTCACTGAGCAGAGATTGCTGTGGTTGTGTGCAGCACCCACAGGAAAGCACAGTGCAGCTGCTGAAGGAAGTACTTCAAGAGGCTGACGATGATAAACAAGTGAAGGGAGTGCGTGGGGTGGGGAACCAGAACAGACTACATTGCCCAGGTGAAAAGAGCCCCTCTACCCTCTGCTTCATTCATTCTGGATTGCTAAACCCTTGTCTCCCTTAGAAATAGCTGCCACAGAAGTGCTGCAGGCCTCCATCAGTCCTGTTCTCAATTATATGCTTCATTTATCAGATGCTTGATATACAGAGGTCCCTATGCAGCTGCCACAGTAAAATCCATCAGAGTGATGTCATCCCACTTCTGCCCCAGCAGTGCAATTCTCCAGCTCTTACTGTGCTGATGGACACTCTCTCATCATTCTGCTTCTGGTTATAGGCCAGTTTAACAGGAACAGGGAAGTCAGTCTGGGAATAGCAACAAGGGAACAACGGCCAGTTAGGACAAGCTTCATGAGAAAAATAATAAAAACAAAACAAAAAAAACAAAAGACCCCACCCAACAAAACAGACCACAGACATGGTCCTTCAAAACCAAGCCTAGAGAGCTAGAGCCCTCATGATGACATTTTTGACTAGGTAATGAAAATGTGTCATGTGAAACTCTGAGGAGGAAATCACAGTCTGGGAAGGAGAGACAAAAAATATTTAAGTGGAGAAAGCAAGCTTCATCGGCTCCATTTTAAAGGAACGTTAAGAAGGGAAAGCATTCAAACATAACAAAATTAAATTAACATTTTGGTATAATGCCACAAATAGAATTGCTGTTGTGAATGAAACCAGTTCCTAATTAGCTGAGGTACAGAGCAAATCTGTTCCTGAAAACAAAAAAGGACAGCTCTTCACTGGAAAGCTGAGTACAGGTCCTCTGTGTGTCTGCTGGGCACATCACCCAGGGTAACATTCATCAGCAATAATGCACTGAGCCACCCACTCAGGTTTCAAGAGTTTTTAAATCCCAATTAGAATCTAAATGACTTGCAGGGAGGCTTAAGGGAGTTCTCAGCTCTCTTGGGTAGCGGAGATAATTATGGGGAAGAGAGACATGGATTATGAATGGCTCTGCAGCTCCAACTCCCACGTCACCACTCGCTGTGCATGTGCAGCTTGGCCCGCTCTGCCCTGGCACACACGGGGCAGAGCTGCCCCCAGCCCTGTCCCGGCTTTGCTGAGCGATGGTACGACTGGGAGAGGGGGAGCAACTTAACTGCTTTTGAAGAAGAGTGGAAATAATGGGAAAAGCAGATAGCAAGTCATATAAATACACTTTTTTGATTCAAAGCCTTTGCTGCAAAGTCCCCCTGTTGTACTGCACACAAACTATTAATTCACTGGCCACGTTCCCGTCACAGCTACTGACTTGGAAAAAAGCAGGCACGTCCTCCTACTTCACATATTTGTTGTTTATTTGCTCAGGTCTGATTACTCATCCATACTGACGTGTTTGCTCTCATTTTTCAGACAAACATCTCTGGAAACCCTATTTACTTTATGTCTCGACTGGGGGACCAATTCCAGTTCAGCCCTTTAAGCCCTATCACTATCTAAACATGAAATCAATCGTAGCAATCAAAACTAGCACATAAATCCCTTCCAGTATCCAGGCACATTCTTTACCATATCCTAGGTAGGATATACAGGTTGGAATACCTGACATGTCATTTACTGCCCCAACAAGTCTTAATCACTGAAGTAGCTGTTTTTTAAAGGAGTGTGGATGTGTGTGGATGAAACCATCCATCATAATTTTTTAAACCTTCCTTCTCTAGAAGTCTAAAATGGTTGTTTTTCTTGTTTCTAATGAGGAACAAACACTGACATTCCAAACTCATGTTGAATTTTTACCTGTCCATGTAACTGTGCTGTTTAGCCCTGTGCCTGCTATGCCTGGAAGTGAAAATCAAACCCTGACCAAACCACCCTTTCTTGAAGCAAAAACCAGTGACAGCAATAACCAGAAAGCTGCCCCTTCATCAGACAACTGCATCCCAAAATACTGACAGGCTGTTGGCTGGGAAACAACCCATCTGACATTGTCTGGTAGAGCATGATCAGAGTCAGTTCAGATCAGCAGTGTCCTCCTCTGCAGCTCACCTGCAAAGATGAAAATACCACGTCCATGTATCCACATCCACACATTCTTATCCAGAAGTGTAACAAAAACTGAGGAAATTCAAGCAAATGAGACAGGAAAACAGAACAATAGTTATTTACAGTGGGCAACACCTACTTCAGCAAACACAGAAGGTAAAAGCAACATCAAAGAGTGTTAGTGCAGCTGACAAGGCTCACAAACATGAATTGGAAAAGATGTTGTCAATGAGATTTCAGACACGTATTTGTTTTTATCTATTTATTTTTAGGAGAGCATCTGCTCCAGATTTTCAAAACCTTGTAGGCACATTCCACAGGTTGAAAGATCAGCAACCTAGCAAAAAGAGACACACTCTTCTTAAAAGATTATTCACACAGATTCCCCTATATGATCTCAACATCTGCCACTACTTCAATGCATGATTACATGTGGCATCACTTCCATCACCTTTGGACTTCCCCCATCTTTTGCTTGCACAAATAAAACTTGCCTGGGGGAACTTGCAAACTAAGGAACCACACTATCTTACTGCTACTGAGTCTTACTGCTCTGCCTTCACTTAATCTCAGTGCATCTGAACCAAAGCCGTGGTTCATACTCAAGCATTCCCAAAAATCTGTTTTAATGAGTTTTTTTCCTCCTTCAGAAAGCAAACAAAAAAGCCTCAAACAATTCAGACACCATTACTTCTAGTCATCATCAGCCTTCAAAGAAAGACCTTGAATTGAAAATGTTCCCCCATTCTCTCAGAAATTGTTATTCCTCCTACCTCTGCAGCTACTTTGCAAGGATTTAAGTGGAGTTTTCTTAATGCAAGGGCTGTTGTGTCCCAAATCTCACACTGCCCTTGTCTGTTTTAATTATATTGATTTAACCATGATGTTTGCTTCACCTCTGAAACACCTTCCTAAGAGCTGTCAGAGGAGAGTGTTAGAAACTCAGGTGACGATGGGCTCTCACAGAGCCTCCTTTCTTGTACCTGTTACTTTATTAAACAAAGGAAAGAATGCAAACATGCTGTAGGAAATTCTGGTTCATTTATATTTCCAAATATTCTGTGCTTTTGTTATGTCTTTACATCCAAGCACATCCCCAGAAGACCAAGAACTCTGAAGCTAAGTCTTTGCTAAAGATCTTCTTGCCAAAAAGCAAACAGTTTTCTGCAGTCTTAAGTTTAGAGACAGTTTAGAGACAAGAAAATTCCACTATACACCAAGCTTTAGCTACTGGCCTGGAAGAGCTGTAAAGAATGGATAAGATCACTTTTATGAACAATTATCACTCGGATGTAAAACAAATCATATCACAGAAGTTTATAAAAATATTGCACTCTGTCATGCCAACTTTGCATGGAAAAAGACAGACGTGGGTTTTTCTTATAATGGCTTGATCCACATTATAACATGAACAATTAAAAATAAAGAATTTTTTTCATAAAAATTTAAAGCCTTGACAATGCAGCCACCTTTGGTCAGGGCAGAACTAACACCAGAGGCTAGAGGAGGCCTGCAAGCCCAAAGCCAGTTTAACCAGGCTGATGAGTGACACAGATGCCCTGGACAGGGGCTGTTTCCAGCACAATCAGCACAAAGAGCCACTGCCTGGCACTTGTGAATAGCAGGCTGTTTATTTAAGTGTCTGAAGATGGATTTAAGAGGCTAACTTCGAACACTTAAATTTGAAAAATGTGACCTTTGTTTTTTCCCAGAATTCTGCATAATGCCATAAATCTTGCCTTTATCTTTGTGAAGCTATCCAGGCTGACAAGTGGCTTATATCTGTGACCTTGGACCACAAAGTAATTAAAAATGAATGCCATGAGAAGACTTTCAATTGCTCTTGTGCATTATCAAGTCTAAGTCTCAAGGGGCAGCAAGACTCTTTTGTTGACATTATTTTGAATGACCAGTGTTCATGTAACACACAACACATCTTCTGGTTTCATGCTGAGGATACAGTCTTCTCATTAAAAATACAGCTAAAACTGCTTTACCTTTAGGAAATCCCTGTGTCCCAGTTTATATTTTAATCTGAGTTCTAAGAAAATCCCTGAGATCAAGCCACAAAATATTTCTGAAGGGAAAACATAAAATCAAGGATTAATATTATTTAACTACAACAGCCACACCAGCTAAGGGATCAGGCTTTTTGCAGCATACATTTGAATCATGCAACTCTACACAAAGAAGTCAAAATCAGGCTCTGAGGTAGTCAGGGGGATTCTTTGGTGTTATTTAGAACAGACTGGGGAGATCAGCTGTGAGCAAGCTACAGGGGAGATGCTGAACATGGCCAAGTATAATCCAGTCTTTATATTGTGAGTAGACAAAGACACAAGAGCATCTCCACTGGTAGATGGGAGAATAGGAGATGCAGAATAGGAGAGCATCACACCAGCTCAGTTTAGAGGGACCTCACGGACAGAGACAAGTGGAAGCTTCAAACTCACTCAGACACTGCATAATTTATGGTTTTGTTAGTGTAAACTTTGCTACCAGAGTCCAGGACTGACTGGCTTTAACACTGAGTACCTGTGTTAAAGACCAGCTCTACAAACCAATGAAAGAAGGCTGGAGCACAGGGGTGACCTGAATGAGTTCCTGCCCTCATTGCTTGGCTGGAGTGTGCTTTACACCAGATCCAGCTGCAGTTCCCACACCAGTCAACCCACACTACCTCTCCTCTCTAGGGACTCCAGACTTCCCTGCCAGTGATACACATGAAAATGAAAGACACTGCACCAGAGTAACTCCAAATTGTGAATGGATGGCAATATTCATATGAAATATACATAAGAGTTCAAGGACAGACAGCTTTATACATTTGATACAGTTCTTACTGTAGGCAGAAACAGAGCTGCCCACTGTGAAGTATTTGCTCCCCAGGAGTCTGAGGGTGCAGACATGATATATTATATGTTATAATACTGCAAATCACATTTTAAGAATTATGCTCAAGATACTGAACCCATTGATTGATGCATCTCAATAAATTTTCAAATATCTTAGGGACAAAATGAGACTTCACATTAAATAAAATGTGAACTGGTGTGAGAAGGTACCTTATTTCAGAGTGTTTTCACAACATTCAGCTCCAGGTCTGAATTGTCACTGTCAGATGCAATCTCACCTTACAGCAACAATCTCTTCCAAGAAAAACATTATTCCTCTTGGAATACATCAAGTATTCAATTCAAAGCCATTATTAATCATCCCTTTAAAAGGAGAAAGCATTCTGTCAAGGTCACATTGGTCAGGGTGCCTTCAATAGTTAAATTCATCATTTAGGGTGTTTACTGTGGGCTTCAACAAGGAGATCAGAATAGCAGAATTGGTAAGGTCAGCATTTCAGCAAATCGTGAGCCTGAGATGCCAAGTGTGCATTTTGAACTATGAATTCCAAACGACACATTATCAGTTACAAATCACTGGATACTTATTTAAAGTATTGGAGACTTATTTAAAAGTTGAACCCAACCCGAGCTGGCAACATTAAATGGCAAAAGTATATTAACACAGGCAGCAATATAATCTCAATATTAACTAATAAAAGAGCATTGCTGATTATCAGAGACCAAGTTGAATAAGGTCTCTTAGAAAGGTAAAAGAAGTATTTTCAGAAGTGACATTACCTAAATCGAGTCCATCCTTCTTTTTTGACCAGGACACACAGTGTGCAGTCAGAGGCAGCAGTACTTAAGGCTCATGTTAGAAAAGGGACATTCTCCTAGAGACATGGCTGCAGCACCCAAAATCACCTTTGCAAATTTGACACCAGTGGTATAACTTGTCTGCAAAATCAACCCAGGCTAAAACAAGGACAGTCCCTTCCAGAGCAGGTCTCTGTGTGTGTTCTAGTGCACTCCACTGGTCAACAAACCTGCAATTCTTTATCAATTGTTTGAGCTCATAAAACAAGCACAATAATCCTTTCACTTAAAGGCAGGTATCTCAAATGTGATCTTTCCTGTGTTTATCCCAAATATAAATTAAATTCTACAGTGCCACTGTTATCATTTTAATTTATTAATTGATTCTTATTTAGATGCCATATGTCACCAGTGGGAATAGGAAAATATTTTGTTTCTGAAAGAAACTGTACATTTACTATTTCCCAACCCTCAGCTTTTCCAAAGCAGCTAAAAAATACCCCAAACAAAGCAAAAAACTTGCTCTGGACTCCAGGGTCACAATTTCAGCAACATCTCCCACTTTTCCAAACTCCTCTCCAGCAACAGTGTATCCAACTGAATGGCAGGGAAGAGAGACAAGGAACCCAAGCCCCTTGTCACCCAGCTTTCAAGGTGCTCAGTGTGCAGCATCACCTCCACCCTCAGATACAATGGAGGATGTGCTGTCTTTATAAGTTACACAATGCCTTGGTCCTTCAGTGCCTAAAAAAATCAGAGTTCCTCAGAACTAAAGCAAATTTATACTAACCATATTTTCCAGGGTATTATACCTGAGGCATGTTCACTTAGGATGACCAATGTAAGCATCCAGTTTCTCCTTTTGCTGACACTTTAATCAAGTTGATTTCTCTGTTTTTTTCAGCCCAGTTTTTGTCTGAGCTTTACTGTCATATATCAGCATTTATCTTTTGAACAAAGCAAAATTCTCCAAACTCAAATCCTGTTGTCTGGTAGTCTTAGTATCCTTATTCCATTTTAAAATGAAGTTTCAAGGAAAACAAAAGCAGCCCTCCCATATTTACAAACTTATTATTTTCCCCAAACAGAAAACAGCTGCAGAGCATGATGTCATTGAGATATATTTTAAAAAAATTGCAATGAAAAGGCATTTTAAGTTCGCTGATGACATAGCCTGGATAAAGAGTAAACACAAAGTCTGTCACTTTATATATATGTGAAACTGAGCTCCTGGCTTATTTCCATATTCATCATGAATGGTTCAGTGCAGGAACATCTTCCTTGAAGTTAAGGTATAGCTGTTATCTCCATCTTGTAAATTGAAATAACTATTTTTATTTTCAGCTTTGGTGGTATTTCCCTGTACCAGAAGCCAAACTTCATCATTTCTGTGTGACAGCTTATGTAATGCAGGATTATTACATCAAAGGACAACATTGAAGTATCAATAAAGGAAAGAGGCCCCCAGGAGACAACTGTCAAAAGATATAAATTTCTTCCTCCGATATGAAAAAAAAAATAACCCCTCTAAAACGAATTCCCAGGAGATGTCTGTCCAGCCTGGAAAGCCATCCATCTTTGTTTTGACAGTGATCAGCTCTCTCAGCACCAAAAACATTAGTTTTACTTGACAAGTACAGAGTGTGTTAAGAGTGACCTAGAGAGACTGACAGGAGGGAAACCCCAGCAGGGCAAGGCACAGGCAGCATGGGACTGCTCTGGTACAGGCAGCAAAGTGTGCACTGCCTTGCCTTAACAGTCACAGGTTTCTCCCTAAAAGCAGCTATGGGAGACACTGGCCTACTGCTTCTCTGTTCCTGCAAAATCCAGAGTTCAGGGTCAGACAAGAGTAGTGAGAGTGTACTCAATTTATTCTAGAGGAGCTTTAAAAGAGAAACATTCTAGTGATTAAAATCAGTGAGTGAGGCATGTAGCACATGCTGGGAAGTTTAACGTGCTGTAAAATTCATGAAAACACTTAGGATGCATTTTTAGTCCAGAAGGCCATTTGGGCGCAGCACTGACGGATATTCCACACACATCCATTGGGGGTTTGGCATCCTGCATTCCGAGCGTATGGCTGGACTGCAGCACTCCGTGTCAGCCTGACTTGGGGGGTGATGCCGCAATGCAGCGCCTTTGTGAGCGCCTGAGAAAGCAAAATGATTAACAGACCTCATCCCTTCCCCTGGCTGGGGATGGCCAGCACTGCTGGCAACTGCAGTCCTGTACAGGACCTGGCAGACAAGTGCAGGGGATACTCTTGAGCTGTTCAGGTGCCCCCTTTTACTCACAAACCAGCACAGAGCAAACTCATAAATGAGCTTTTTGTTTATATCAACAAACTATGTTGACCATCTGTTCACCCCTTCTTTTTTCTGAACAAAACCAAAAGAGGGGGGAAATGGGGGCTCACGTCACCCTGTAGCAACCTCCCCACCTTCACTTGTGTTAGCCTTGTAGAGCCCAAAATCCCACCCCATTAGACAGCAGCCTGCTCCAAGGAGGCTGTCACTGAGCCATTCTACATACAGATGATGTATACAAATCTCTTCACAATCCTGTTTCCTCACACCTTGATTAATTACATTTCTGTCTGCCTTCTTTCCTTTCAAACACAAATGCAAAGGACAGGCTCTGAAAATGGGACGTTTTCCCCCCTTTTGAGTCCCTTTCTGAACTCAGCAGGTGCAGTTCTACTGAGGGCAGGAAACTGACATTTCTAGACTGTGTTCCTGGCGTCTGCTTATCTTTCCTGCTGAAAACGTAGCAAATGTCATCAAAGTGTATCAGAAGTTAAACAATCCCCTTGATTCCAGTATCCCTTTGCTGTAAATACAGCCTGAGCTTGTTTGAACTGGAAACTGTCGTTCTTGGGAATAATTGCTCTCTACACAGCACTGCCTCCAATGGATCCCAGGACACATTTTCTGAGCTGGATGAGTTTTCATTACTAACCTCACAGTAACCTTAAAAGATGTGAGCTCATTCTCTACACCAAGCTGCATGGATTCTTTGTTGCATAATCTCAAAAATGTCAACAACAAAACAATGAGAACAGGTACAGCAGTGCTTGCCTGGTTTCAGTGCAGTGTGGCATTTCCAGACTGACAAAGGTTAGAGAGCACCCTGAGACAGGAAAGAAAAATGCTCTCCATGTGCACAAACCTATTTTTATGGTGAACAGATTGAAACTAGATGGGAGGGACAAAAAGAACTGATGAATTCACCACTAAACAAGATAGCAGAGAGATGATGAAAAGTATAATTAGCACCTCCATTCTAATTAGTTCTCTGTGTCTAAAGCAACAAAATAGCATCCTTTGATGTTGGCCCTCCCAGATGATGGCTGAAGTGAAAGCAATATTGTAGGCACAACATGTGAATTTTTCATTTGATCCCATCATTTCTCCTCACATTTTGCAGTGGTTGAGATCACCAAAGGTATGAGTTGTCACTTCGGAGTGGGCTTGGGTACCGACAACCAAAATCCAGGAACGTCTGGCACTCAGATACTATGGACATGGATCATCACTACTAAATCTATAGCATTGCTTTTTGGCCAACTCCAGTTTAATCCAGTCTTTTGGGAGGCAGAGAAGCACATTATCAAGCTATTACTGTTCTGGGACTGGTAAAAGAATATGGGGTTGATGAAAAAATCAGTAGGTTTTCTCAGTTCCAAAATTATGACAGCTGAAGAACAGACCTGAAAATTTTGAGGCGGTTTCCATGCTCCTGGTGACCATGCTGAGGCATGGCTGTGTACAGAAACCAGGAGTTTGATTTCCCTGGCCCTGGCTATTGCTAGGATCAGAGAAATCTGCCAAACCCAACCAAGAGCTCAGTTTAGTCTGTGTGAGGATGGCTTTTTGGCTTGACAACTACTTTCCTCTCCCCTTTTGGGGAATGGGAAGTGTGTGAACTCAATCTCACCACAATTGATACTACTTCCTCAACTAAGCATCCACTTTGTTCCTTAGAATAAACTTAGAATAATTAAATTGCCCTCTAGAAAACAACAGCAGGAAAAGGAGAAATTTGCATCTAATTCAGTCTCCTGTCAATATTTTGTTAGGCACAAAGATCAACATCTTCAGCACAGTCACAGAATCGATTACCTGGAAATAGGAGTTCTAGGCAAAATAATTACCACATTAAAATTCCAGATAATTCCACAGTCAAAAAGACAACAGAACCCAAAATTATACAGTGTGAAAAGAGGGTCTGGAGCAGACTCTATCCCTAAGGCACCATAAGGGCAAGATTCCCTCAGGAGGCAGCAGCAAAAGAAAGCAGGACTGCTCAGTGGCCCACAGTTAACCACCTTGCCTTCCAGCAGAAAGCAGCAGCAGCAGCTTTATCTGACATCAGCAAGCAAAGGGGAGGGAGGGTGCAGGCTGCTTCCTATCATGAACAGAACTACCTTGCTCAAAAAGGACCTGGGATGCAAAACATTTTTTCCCACAGATATAAATTTATACTTCCAGCAGTGAGTGAGGCTATTATTACCCATCCACTCAAGTAATCTCAATTTTCTCTGTGTGATGTGGAAAAAGCAGAGCAAGACCAAGCTGAATGGGAGGACAACAAACAGCCTCCTGAGCATCATGGTGCTGGTTTACTCCAAATCACTACAATTACATCATTTTCCTTTCCCACACTAAGGCACATCTACAAACAGAAAATTCTCTTCTGCTTTTATGAAAGAGCTTTACATTTTGTAGTCTATGCCCCCCCTCCATCCATGATCCTCCCTCTGCAATACCTCCATGATTCCAAATTCTTTTTCCCCCTGCTGAGGGAAGATCCATCTTCCAATATACTGTCAGAGCAGATTATTTTCTGAATACATCATTAGGGCAATGCAGCACAATAAACTTTTGAGTATCCCACTCCTCACCTTTCTATTCTACTTACTCAATTTTTAAAGAAAAAAACAACTCCTAGAAGTACAAATACTATATCTGAACCAGGATATTCTAGAATTCCTCCTAATACACCAGCTTTCTTCTTCAGAATCACCTGGTAAGCACTGCAGGGATGACAGGATCTTTGACCAAATCCACATACTCTTCACTCTTACATCATCTGTAGGCTTTTACAGGATGATGCCAGCAAGACATTCTGCCTGTTTTCCAGCCCTCACTCCAGGAAGGGGAACACATCCCCAGCCCCATAACCACAAAATATGCTGTAGAAGGGGCATATTCCTTCTTGCTGCCACTTAACCTAATACATATCAATCTCCAACGTAGCAATAAGAGAGAATTTGGGCCTTAGAAACAATATATGAAGCCACATAAATATGTTCCAGAAATAGTTTGAAACAATTCAAGTACTGGAACAATTCTCTCAAGTCTGACTGATGGATTGCATTTATCTAGTGAGAAGCAACAGGCAAAATTTTGGCTTGAGAAAACAACTTGTCAATTGTATACCCAGGCCCTACAAACATCTCGTGGTGAGTTCTAATGATTTTGAGAGTATGCTTCAATTTTCTCTTAGTTCAACATTTGATTTACATCTCCTTCAATCCTTCCCCAGTTATCTCCCTGCTGTAAGATGACCAAGTGTGCAGCTGAATGCAGCTACTTAGAGATAACAACATGGAGATGGGCCCCGAGGCATCACAGCAGAATCTGGAGCTCTCATTCCCTGTGGGTATACAATACCATTTTTAGTAGTTGCTGACCTGTGTTGGAAAAAGAATGGGGTCAGGAAGGCAAGAAAACACAGACATAGCACAGCATTGCTGGAAAACTGTGTGAGACAACCCACCAAGTACATGTACCAGTAACTACTGAGCTGCACGTTGCTGCTGAAAGCATCCCCTGATAAGGTTTGGCCTCTGGATTCTGTGTCCCACACACCAGGAACTGACAACATCAGTAAAAAAGTTAAAATGTCATCATATCCAAATTAGTCACATGTGATGGTTTTTCTTCATTTTTGGAACAGAATGGAAATTCACCACAGGTAAGTTCTCCAAGATGGGGGTACTGAGCTGCCTAAAACCCCAATCTAGTAGTCCCTGCCTACATGACTCACATAGATTAAATTACCTATGGGACTGTCCAGGTACCCTCCTAAGTCTACACCTGTCACAGCTCAAACAAGTTAACAACATGCCACTGAAAGTGGAAAGGGGGAAGGGGGGTGCCTAGGAAGTCATCTTCATCCTTTACAAATATGTAGAATGCTTTTAAATACATAACAAGTTATCAGGAAACGAATATATTGAAAACATAGCTGAACTCCTAACTGTGCAGAAAGGATTTAATCTCTTTGCAGAGTAAAGGAATACTGTAAAGGAAAACAAAGTTATTTACTGTGCACTAATAAAAAGATCAATTAAGTCAATTACTTGAGTTTTGCCTCAAAGCATAGGTGGTGTCCCAGTGTTCATTCTGACCTTGTCTTGAGAAGGCAGGACTAGAAGGGACCCTCATGAAGTCCATCTGCTTTGAAGCTGAATAGTCATAGTAGTTTTTGAGAAAGATTTCTTCAACCTCATTCTGTCTCCCAGTGTTTCTCCTAGAATCCATTCTGAATCAGATTTCCCAGCCCCAATGCTCCCCACTACATAAGAAATTACTCCCTTCAAAACAGCTTTTTTAGGCATTTTAAGATTCATGTCTACCTCCATCTTCTTCTACTGCACCCCCCTAAAATCATCCAAACTTCTTCTGTAGATCATGTTCCCCAGATTACTCTCGTTACTTTCTTCTGGATCCTCTCCAACTCATCCTACAGTATTCTTATTGTGGTGCCCAAAAATATGCACTGTATTTCCTTTAAGCCATTATACACACACTTAGCAAGTCAGCCTACACACTGTTTTATACTTGAAGCTACGCATATTCAAATGACAGTGTTACGAGTTCAGATCAGCTTTATTTTAAATTATGGAGAAGACTGATGTAGTGCATTTTAGACTAGGCTGGGCAACAAGAATGTATCTGCTGTGAATTCACTACAATTTAGTTAAATTGTAAGGGCACTATGTTTCTGGGCACCAGCAGCTGTTGCTCTCTTCACAGAAGTTGAGTGCTATTCCTTGAGAAAGGTGCCAGACAGTTACATACCTGCTCCATAAACCCAGCACAACATGTCCTGGAAAAACGATGCTCTGATTTGGAAAAGCTCTTACTGTGCCTCTCGATGTGCATAGAAAGCACAGTCTCTGGTACCCACTTTGGCCTGAACTTTCAACACCCCTCTGGAGAGCTCTGCTAAACCCAGATGTCTCTCATACTTACTGCAGCTCAGTCAGATCCTGGAAAGAGACCTGTCAGTTCTCGTTGTGTGCAGCTCAGTGACCTTCAGGAGACAGTCTTGTCTCTGGGCATTTTGTTTAGCAAAGAACAGAGGAAAAAAGCACAGAGCCAGGTCCCTGTCTTGCAAGAGTCACACTGCTCGATGATCTGTTCACCCTAATGCAAAAGGGCAGAGTATTCCCTTCCCTTTTTTCTACCCAGTTAGCCTGACTATAAATGTGATTGCACTGATAAACATCCACAGCAAGAGATCATTTGCCCAGACTAATTAGCTGCAGCCACCAAATCACCATGTAGTGTTTTCACTAGGAAAGTGCAGCCTACACTGCTGTGTGACATTTAGCTCTTAATTGCCTCAGTCACCAGCAACAAAATACCAGATATTATTTGTATTGGTGAAAGCTCTCCCTCTAAATAAAGCAAAAGCCCTGTCAAATACCATCACAGGAGCACTGGTGCACTGGGTTAAGCTGCAGCAGAGGCTGAGGTCGGGAGAACTGCCCACCCAGGCTCTGTAACAAGCTGGTTCCCCCAGCACCCAAAGGGAAGAGGACCTGGGAAGAAGAGGTTTAGGCCAATCTGATGCTGTGCAGCATCGCTGAGGCACAGTGGGGAGGGAGGAATGCTTAGGGCAGGAATGCATGCTGAGCAGAATACTCCCACTCAGCCTGACTCCAGCCAAGGAGAACAGGGAGCAGCTCAGTCAGAGGGAGCAGAGCAACACACTCTCAAGCCTACTGCTCTCACTGGATTTTGGAATATTTTGACCAGCAGGGTTTGCTCTGAGTGGTTTTCATCTGTGCAAACAGCGACACAACAGCTGCCCTGGGAAACGTTGCTTGCTCCAATTAGCTCGTGGCTGCTCACCAGCCAACTGCCCCGAGAGCAGCACTGTGCAGTCAGAGCATGACTTCCAGCCTCACTTCAAGCACCATTAGGAAACTGCTCTGGCCAATTTGCAGTTTTTATTTTAATCTCTCAGAAAACCTGTCTGTTGATTTTGCTCTGAGAGCACCATGTCTGTGCTGTTGGGACCAGAAGACCCAAGGGCCTGAAGCCACTGCAATATGAGCCACGTGGCTGATACTGATAATTAGGACCAGGTGAGAGTCCAGTTCGGTTTGCAAGAACATTTTACTGCTCTCCTCAATACTAGGATGAGCAGGGCACCCAGACAGCAAACAAAACAGCTTTCTGGATTGTATCCCATCTGGTACCTTGTGGCCAGCAGAACAGCAAGGCTGTGCTAGGGCCANATAAAGCAAAAGCCCTGTCAAATACCATCACAGGAGCACTGGTGCACTGGGTTAAGCTGCAGCAGAGGCTGAGGTCGGGAGAACTGCCCACCCAGGCTCTGTAACAAGCTGGTTCCCCCAGCACCCAAAGGGAAGAGGACCTGGGAAGAAGAGGTTTAGGCCAATCTGATGCTGTGCAGCATCGCTGAGGCACAGTGGGGAGGGAGGAATGCTTAGGGCAGGAATGCATGCTGAGCAGAATACTCCCACTCAGCCTGACTCCAGCCAAGGAGAACAGGGAGCAGCTCAGTCAGAGGGAGCAGAGCAACACACTCTCAAGCCTACTGCTCTCACTGGATTTTGGAATATTTTGACCAGCAGGGTTTGCTCTGAGTGGTTTTCATCTGTGCAAACAGCGACACAACAGCTGCCCTGGGAAACGTTGCTTGCTCCAATTAGCTCGTGGCTGCTCACCAGCCAACTGCCCCGAGAGCAGCACTGTGCAGTCAGAGCATGACTTCCAGCCTCACTTCAAGCACCATTAGGAAACTGCTCTGGCCAATTTGCAGTTTTTATTTTAATCTCTCAGAAAACCTGTCTGTTGATTTTGCTCTGAGAGCACCATGTCTGTGCTGTTGGGACCAGAAGACCCAAGGGCCTGAAGCCACTGCAATATGAGCCACGTGGCTGATACTGATAATTAGGACCAGGTGAGAGTCCAGTTCGGTTTGCAAGAACATTTTACTGCTCTCCTCAATACTAGGATGAGCAGGGCACCCAGACAGCAAACAAAACAGCTTTCTGGATTGTATCCCATCTGGTACCTTGTGGCCAGCAGAACAGCAAGGCTGTGCTAGGGCCAGGAATGAAGCTATGAATTCAAGGGCTCACCTTGCAGTCACAGCACGTGCATCAGAAAGAACAAGGTAATTTTAATTCAAGACTGGAAGGATCAATAGACCTTAGTTAGCCCAGAACGACCTAAGTCCAGAAGGAGCATGGATACATCAATTCACTGCTTCAGCCAGGCTGTGACAGGTCACTGTCACAACCTGGCCGTGAAGTTCTAACCCACAAAGACATACCTGCTCAAGTGTAACTACTCTGCAGGTCTTTCACAGTGCTTCACTTTGACAGGTAGAAGCTAACTTTCAAGCTTTCTATCCACAGATCTTTCCAGGAAAAAAATACCAAATTCCATTTAAAGTTCTGATAAAACCGGGCCCACAACAAACCAAAACTGAATGTCAGTTGTGTCAAAAATGTGAATTGGTTGCTCATCTTGGTATATAAAACCTCTCTGCAATTTTGCCTTGTAAACCAGTGACATATTACAAGTTTGTAAGAGCTCAGCAGTCCAAATAAGTGGATCCCAATTCATACTGTGCTGCAGTAGTCCAGAGCAATATCCAGCCTCCCTGCCAGCCCCAGCTCCTGGAAACACGACCTCAGTTGCCCTCTTTTGCTGTGTCCTAAAGTTTACTCCCATTTTCGGTATAGCCTTGTAATCAAGCACAGCAAGGGGGGGACTCTGAGCTCAGAAGATGTAATTTACAGTTGTCTGGTCTTGCTTAAGCAACTGGTTTTATGAAAGAATAGGAATTATGTGCCAGAAAAGGGTGCTCAAGCTGCAGACTAATTTTAAAAATAATTTAATCCTCCAGTTGTTCATATTATTCAGGCCACAACTGCAGCTTTGCTCTCTTCAATGTAGTCTTTAGTGAGGAGAAAGACAAGTGATCAGCAGTACAAGAACTCAGATGCTTCCTGGAATTGTTTGGGTTTAATTCAAATGCATAAAATCCAGCCATCACAGAGCTTTTTGCAAAATAATCCCAAAGCTGCTTACAGGCCAACTCAAGATAAAAATTATTGTTGTGCCTGCCTGGTTACATGAACATGCAATAACCTCTCAGATGCTGGTGCCAAGGGCTATGAATTTACCTCCACGTATGTGTTTTATATACAGCAATATGTTGTCATTAAAACGAAGCTCCACAGAAGTCACATCTTGATCATAGTCTACAGTCTCCTCCTGGAAACAATTTTGCTGTAGGCTTCCTCAGAGAATACAATTACTTTTTGCTGCACAAGTTGCTCAGTATGAGCATGTTCCAAAAGTGTAACACGATTTTTTCCCAAAAAAGCTTTGAATAGCTCCTTGTGTTACTAGCATCCAGAGAGAGTTATCACACCACTACTCTGCCAGGCAATCTAAGGACACAGACCCTCTGCTAGGTGGGAGTACACACTGGGACAAGCTGCCATACGAGGCTGACAGTAGAAAGCAGAGACAAATAAAACCATTTGCCAGTAACAGCACTGAAAGTGAAGCAAGATCTTCTCATTCTCATTTTTGTAGGTTTTGCTGTACCACTAACTCACCTGTGCCATTACCTGAAAACATATTCAGACAGGACTAAATATTAATTCCTGCCAATTCCCCTGCTGCACTCCCCGGTAAAATAGCTCCTGGAAATCTTAGCATGGAAAGAAAGACACAATATCATGGCTTTTGTAAACAGGCCTGAAAGCTCCCTTCATTTTGTAATCATCTTATACAACTGCTATCAGCCATGACAGCATCCTTTCAGATTATAATGTCCTGAGACATGCAGATAGGCAAGACTTGCCTAAGGCTACTCTTCTACTGCTTGTAAAACTATTAATAAAAATACCTAAGCAAAGACTTGACTTTATTGCTATAGATTAAATGAAAATGTAACTGTGCAAGAAGTCTGGCCAGAAGGATTACGTTATTATTGATCTGGTTATTGTCTGATCAGGTCAGGAGCAGGTCAGCAGCAGGACTCACATTCAGGCTATAAAAGCCCAGCCATTTAGAAATTTGTCCTCTTAAGGCAGACTTGCCTGCACTCTCTGCCTGTACTGCATAGGCTGGGATTATGCTGTGGATAGGCAGGACTCCACTGCTCCTGCAATGCAACATTTGCAATGAATTAAAATTTGCTATTTTGGCTGCACTTGTTCAAGTTGCAGAAGGAAGCCCATGTAGGGGAATAGTCATATATGTGGTTTGTCCAAAGGAGAGAGTGCACCAAACCATTGAATTTATGCTTTGCAAAAAGGAAGCAAAAGCTGTGTTTGCAGTATTTGATGGTCCTTCCATTGCTGTGCATGTCTCAGCTTTGCCTGATCATTAAGCAGCAGCAGCCACCCAGAATGCCTGACTGCACTATCTGCACAGGAAATGGGCATGACACCAAAGCCAGCAAGCTGGGTCACATTCCCAGCAGTGATTACAATGGAGAAAGAAAATAACAGGGAAAAAGACAATACCCCAAAATCAAGTGGTAAGATGACAGGAAAACACACTTTTATGCTTCAAAATATCCACAGAATCAGTTCTCTGTACGTCAGTCTGCACATTATTCCTTCAACCCATACTCATACCAGGATACTTCCCTGATTTTGCTTGGGAATACTAGTGCCTTGCCAACAGTCACGTTCAGGACGTGCATCACAAGCTTCCTAATGCACACAAGCATGCTGTTTGCTAGCAGCAGGCCAGGATGTTATTGTTCTCATGGACTCATGCTGGCAAGAAGTCCTCTCTCCACCCAAACCCACAGAAAGCTCTCAAAGCTGGAATCTCATACTTCCCACTTTTCAAATCCCTCCATCCTGGAGGCATCACAGATGCCGAGGAAGCATCAGACTTGTACAAACCATGATCACCATGGTATGGTGATCCCATGCTCAGCTACATATGGATTGTGTGGGAACTCAAAATGCTTTCAGTATTATTTGAGTTTATGCTGTCCCCATTCCCCACTATTTAAGACAACTTTGGATTAACCAGGAAAACAAAACATAAAAGAGAAAAAATATTTCTGGAGAAGCCTTTTCTAGACTCTGTAAAGGCATCACGAGACTATGGAAACATTCAAGTTCAGAGTAACAGAAAAGTGTGGAGATTCTACTTTAAAGGATTTGATTGTCCTCATCCAGAACAAACAGCTTAAACTAAATTGTAAGTCTCACTTGTGTTTTTTGGGGAAGGGGAGGCAACAAAAGAAACCTACAATTTATGTTAGAAAGCATGGTCTTAAAGCTGCCTCACTCTAGATGAGCAAAGATTTGGGTTCACAACAGAAGTGTCCAAGCCAATTTAAAAAACTATTTTTCCTGTGGCAATCCTTGGTGTATATAAAACAGACACCTTCTACCCATTGTGGGTATATATCTTTATTACACACATCAGGAGACACCCCCTTGTCTTTGCTGCTGAAAAGAGCAGTGCTTCTCCTGCAAACCAAGGGACCAGGAAAGAGCCTTAAAATCAAGACCAGAAGCGAGCATTTCAGAGAGACATTGGCAGATAGCTCCAGGCTGAGGCCATTACTGAGGTTAGGATGATTCTCAGCCTATGCTTTCTATTTTTCTGACATTGCTTCACATCTTCAGTATCCCGACTATAAAAACATTCATCTTAGAAGTACCATGGGAGTGAGAACAAAGAAAGATTCTCTTCAATGGCATACACATACTAAGGAAATCCAAAGCAAAGGTGCTCAAATTATGTTACTTTATAGAGCCCATAGCATTATGTCCCAGTTAATGTCATGTTATCTTGGCAGATGCAAAAGACTTGCTTTACATTTCAGCTGCACACAAAATGTGGCTAAAACTTGC
>VYZS01079876.1:8437-92433 GCA_013400695.1 Neodrepanis coruscans | reverse complement strand
AAAAAAAAAAAGGCTCTTGGTGAAGATGCAATTAGATACAACCACATTTGATCGTAAAAGGCAGGTTTATCACTCTGCTTAGAAGAAACATCACATGCTGCAAATGGAAACAGTCATGCCTATAACACAAACTGCTAATTCCTGAATGTATGTATCCTACACAAAAACATAGGTTGCTCCTGTAAGCCCCAGTATCTAACACCATGTATCCTTCTTCACAGGTCACAAATCATGTGTGCACAGTTTTATTTACCTTGCGGTCTTCTGCTTTAGCAGCCACCTGAGGTGTGGTTTCCATATGCTCACCATTCATTGTGGGCAAAATCATGCCCTGGGTGAATTCTGGAAAGACAGGAATGTGCCCATGAAACCAATAAAAGATCCAGTAAACCTTTTAACTGTTCTTAGAAATGTACGATCAGAAAAGGCTTCCTGGTTTCCCCCTGCTCTTGGAACATGACTTGGAAGTTTCTAGAACAGGAAAAAGATCTCTTTTTAAAAGCAATTAATTGTTCTTGCCCTCAGTATGCTGCACCAAAGGCCCTGTCAGAACCTGTCTACACTGACACTTAGGAATTTACCTCCTCTTTGCAGTGTAGACATACCATCTTCCACAGGCTGCTCAAGCATTAATGTCAGTTCGCCTTAGACTTATGAAGCTTTTTTTCTCTCTCATTCTCTAATATAAACTGCAATCATATCTCAAATGCTTTTGCCTTGCTGGTCTAGATACACCAAACCAAGCTTTTCCATTTCTTTTCAGACTGGCTCTTCATTTCTCATATCATTGTAGTAGAGAATACTTACTTCTAACTCCCTCTTTAATTTATACTTTTTTGACACCAAATGCCAGGATTACACACAGAAACCCAGGGAATGTCCCACCAATGCCCTGTCCAGCAGCATTAGCATTTTTCAAACTCACCAGAACCTTCAGACTCTTTCAGAATTACATTTGCTTCTTCTCCAACTCTATCACTTCTGCCTTTAACAAGTATATAATATTTTGCTCTTTCTCCTTTCTCTTTATCTGTTCAAACTGATAGAATTTCATTATATAGCAAAATTTTACCATATGTGTATAAACTGTATCCTGCAATACTTGGTTCCCACCTACTCTTATTTAATCCAGCCCACAAGATCACTGACATTCTCATCTTCTACTGCGTGACCGCATCACCCACCCTGAGCACTACAACGCCTGGGAAAAAAAAAAAGGGGGCAGGGAAAGTTGGTGGTTTGTACCCAGCATATTTGCACATGCAGTGTCATAGAGAAAATGGATATAAATAGCAACTAGTGTTCCCAGCCCATATTCAAGAGGAAAACCAAACTGATTTAATTCCAACTGCTGAACTCAGATTAAATTTAAGAGAAATTTGATCCAGATTCTGAGAAAGCTCATTAAGACACCAACAAAACCTGTTGAGCAATTTCCAGACATCAGTTGTTCTAAAATCCAAGTAACATCAGATGCCTTTACTAGTGTGACAAAAGAGAAAAAACCTCAAACTGGAGAAGATATCACCTTCCAAGGGAGTAAGCAAACTGAAGGCCAGATTGTGCCACAGGCAGTGATTGTCTCACTGGGTTAGCAAACATACTTTATTGGCTTTATTTTCTTTGTAGCTAAGCTTCAGTGTGTGAAGGAAATTCTGTTTTAAAACACAAGTCCAAAAACAGTTTATTACTAGATTACCACCAAACCTGTGTCACACTGTCTAGAGGCAAGTGTCTTGCCAAATCCTAACAATTTCCAATAAAAGTTGCTATTGTTGCTCTGACACCTTCCTGTTGAGATGGGGTGAGGAACTCCCCTCATTACCCCCATCCTTTCTTTAACTTTAGTCCATATGGGTTCCCATAACACTTCTCCCTCTCAGTTACATACCCGTTTTGAGAGTGCTGATATAAGTTTTCATTGCATCTCTAATTTTTTTTGCACCTTCTTTCTTCATCAGGGTCTTTAGGTTAGTGTCAGGCTCATCTTTAGCAAGGCTGACAAGGATCTAAACAATAAAGACAAGTATTGATTAACAAAGCCATGCTTGCACAGTGCTTTTATTACTCAACATGAAAATCAGACTTCAGCCAACCTTTCACAAACAGCAATGAAGTTTTACTCACCTCTCACTTAATTTCTCTCACCCTACAGCAATATACACGTGTAGCTAAATACCTTGATGCACTATAGAGCCCTGTTATCTAGAAGATAAGAATTAATTTGATAAAGATACAACATGACGGGGAATGACTCTGTCCGGGAGTGCAGTGACAGAATAAAGGATGATGGTTTTAAGCTGAAAGAGGGTAGGTTTAGATCAGATACCAGAAGGAATTCTTTACTATGATGGTGGTGAGACACTGGAACAAGCTGCCCTGGGAAGCTGTGGCTGCCTCATGCCTGGAAGTGTCCAAGGCCCAGCTGGACAGGGCTCTGAGTAACCTGGTCCCGTAGAAGGTGTCCCGGCTCATGGCAGGGGGGTTGGAACTGCATGATCTTTAAAATTTCACCCAACCCAAACTCTTCCTTGATTCTACTAACTTAAGCAGCACCTAACACTAAAAAAGTTCTACACAAATGTTTTATGAGAAGGAATAAGAAAAACTAATGCTGTGAGTATCCCTGTTAGAACAACCATACTGACAGCAATTAGCTGTGCTTACCTCAACTTCATCAATGTCGTTTTCATCTGACAGATTAGGAATCTCCACATAACCTTTGTACTTCACTCCTGTCTTCGAGGTGCCTGGAATTACAGTTATGTTGTTCAGATGAATCTTTCTTACTCTAATTGCTTGTATTGCAAATTTCTCTCTCTGAATATAAACTCACGTTGCATTGCAATACAGTAGTTCCCTTTATTGCTACTTCCCATATCCTCATCCCTGATGATACACCTGACACTGACCTCAGAACAGGAGGGGAGCACATCACTCACCAGTCCACGCCAGCTTGATGGCCCACTCATAGAAGAAGATCAGTTTCCCTTTGCGGTTGTTAATGGAGGCCTCTCCATCCAGTTTGCTCACTTCTGTCACCTCACACGCCCCTTCCTCACCTTCCACCCTGACGGGCAGCAGCAGAGCTTTCAGCCGCTCCGTGGACCAGTTGGAGGCATCCCGTTCCGTCCTGCGGGAACACCGGGCAGCGTGAGCACCTGGGACAGGCCGGGCCGCCAGCACACGCCCGGACAATCGGCTGTTCCCCGGTGCTCGTTCCCCTGCCCCGCTCCGACACGGGCACACAGAGCCCTTCCCCAGGGCAGCCCCACCGGCCCGGGCACCCCCCTCCCCACACGGAGCCGAAAGGCCGCCCAGGGGATCACCGCGGACACCCCCGGCGGACACCCCCGGCTCAGCACCGGCCGCAGGCAGGGCACGCAAGGCGGCGGCCCTGCCCGGGACCCGGCCCGGCAGCGCCCTCCGCGCCCGGGCCTCCCGAGCGGGTCTGGGCGCGGCCGCCCGGGCCGCTCGGGCCGCCCCGCTCACCAGTGCCAGTTGTTGACGTTGGTGGCGTCCGCCCGCTGCTCCACGATCCAGCGCGGGTCTCCCTCCCCCCACTTGGCCATCGAGACCGGGACTGGGACCGGGACCGGGACCGCGACTGCCGCCTCCGCTCCGACCGCCCGTGGAACCTGCTAGAACTGCCGCGCCGCCTCCCGCCTTCCGGCCGGCGCGAACCCTTCCGGCGCGCACTAGCGGCGTGGCCCTCTCTTATTGATTCCGCCTGGTTAATTGGTTCTGCCACACCGCCGATGACTCGGGCTGGGGCCGGGGCTCAGGCCCCGCCTCTGCTCCCGTCCCGTCCCGTCCCCACCGGACCACAGCTCCCGGAGCCCCAGTCCCAGCTCCCGGCCCGGAACGCACACCGCCGCGCGTGGCCCGCTGGGAGTGGTAGTCTGGCGCCGCGGCGCGCAGGGCACGCCGGGACTCCTAGTGCGTGAGAGGGGAACGGCCGCGCCGCGCCTGGCGGGAGGACTACATGTCCCGGCGTGTCCTGGGGGGCGGGCGCCCGTCAGGCTCCGTGCGGGTGGTGGCGCTGCGGGAGCAGGAGGGGCGGCGAGGTGAGAGCGGGGCCGGGGCGGCGGGACGGGACCGACACCGGGACCGGGGTGGGGGCGGTGGCTCGAGGCGGCCGTTCCCTGCTTCCCCTGAGGCAGCCGCGCGGTGCCGTTGCAGATGAGCAGGGCGCGGGCGGACGAGGAGGAGTATTGGCACAGCTCCAAGTTCCGGGCCTTCACCTTCGACGATGAGGATGACGAGCTCTCGCAGGTAGGGAAGGCCCGACCCCAGCCGGGGCTCGGCCCCGCGCGTCGCTGCGGTCGGGATCCGTCGCGGGGTAGGGCTGTCGCCTCATGCCCCGTGCCCAGGGCTCCCGGCTCGCCCCCACAGCAGCCGGTCCAGAATGTCAGAAGGACCGTAGTCCCAATACGCCAACTGCATCTCCAGCTGTTTGAGCTGTTAGTGTTTGTGTAGGTAATTTTTTGGGTTCCCAGTGGTGAGGAAAGGCTGCTGTGTCTGCTGAACAAAGGACAAAAATACCTCCTCCAGAAGAAGCAGTGGAAGCTGAAGAAGCTGTATTGAGAGTTCTGAGGGAGATTGTTGGATGCTGATAGGAGACAAAGTGCATCCTGTAACTGGTGGTGCTTATGCAAGCTCTTTCTTTTGGCCATAGCTAAAGGAATCCAAACGGGCAGTGAATAGCCTTCGGGATATCGTGGATGATGATGATGACGACCTTGAGAGGGTCAGCTGGAGTGGAGAACCTGTGGGAAGTAAGTGCAGAAGTACTGCAAGTTGTGCTTGAGACAGAGTTTAAAGTTACTGCTTAAGTCGTGTCCCTTAGGTCAGGAGTATAATTTGCAATCTATTCCTGTATATCTAATCTGATTTAGTCTCTCAAGTCACGTTTTGATCCTGAGTGAGGAGTTGGTTTACCTGAGTGAATCCTCTGAAAATAGAGTGGGCAGGAGCCCAAATTACGTAAAGAAGAGGAGTGTGGACAATGAAGGGAATACACTGTGTTTTTTTCTGATACGTAGCCAAGCTTAGAACAGGTATTTTGGAGGTTATGGCACGATGTTCATCATGTTCAGATGCCCTGCAAGATTCTAGGTGATCACTCCCTTCACACTGCTGCCTGAAATGGCACCATTTAGAGTCCTCTGTGTTTTGACCCCGCAGCACTTTAAGGAGATATTCCGAAGTTCAGTGTGTGATAATAGAACTTGTGCTTGAAATTTGAAAGGGAGCTGCAAACATTAAGCAATTGTGTTTCTAGTGAAAATGGGGATGAGCTGTGTGCTACTCTTTGGAGTTCATGACCCATAGAATATGTGGCACTTGCCAGTGCCAAACAATGAAAATTTACAATGGATCATCCAGAGGACCTTCAAAGACTGTGATCTTCTTGTCCCTTGCTCCTCCCTCTGGTTCTTTCTTTTCACACCCCAAGTCTTTCTGTGTATCTTATTTTTATCTCTGTCGCCCTGGTCCTAAAATGTGTTGTGCAGCTGCATGAAAAGAAGAGGAAACTGTCTTGAACAAGCTGGAGGGAGACATATTTGTTGTTGCCAGCAGCATGTGCACACTGATAGCTGTTTTGTATCTGTGTGGGGAGGAAAACCATCTTAGTCTTCCAGTGTTCAGGAAAGTCTGTTGTTAGGCTTCTGCAATTTGAAGTATGCCAGGGATTCTCTGTCTTGCTTCGTACTTTTAGAACAAGGGCTGTGCTTTGCCTCATGCAATAACGTATAAACGTTGGGTGGTGTGTGCATTTTTTTACCAAAGCTATAACCAGCTCTATGACACTGCTGACAGAGCTGTTTCTGGAGGACAATCTGCAACTGCTTAACAAGCCATGTTAGGTGAGACTGGGACTCTGCATAGACAGATACACTGCATCTCCTTAGTGCTGAGGACCAGAGTTACCAAGGTGTGCTAGTGCAGAACTGACCAGCACATACTTGGTAATGTTCCTGCCATGTCATAAGATCATTCTTTACAGGCTCTTTTTCTGTGTTAAAAATGACCTCTGTCTGCCCACAGGTATCTCCTGGTCAATCAAAGAGACAGCCTCTGGCAGCACTGCCTCGCTGGAGGGACGAGACTCCAGCCTACAGAAGGGCTCTTCATCTTATGCTGCTTTTCCCAAACAAGTTTCTTCATACTCTCTAAGCAGCCTGTTCAAAGGTGAGGGTCATCATATACCATATGGACAAATGAGTTTCCCTCAGAGGGTCAAGTGGCAATTGTGTTATCTTATGGAAATTGTTTTATCTGATGTGTATTAAAACCAAAAAAAACTACCAGTCTCTCCTCAGGCTGGGAGAGTATTGCTTAGAAACTGGAGATTGTCCTGTGCAGAAGATCACATGTTTTTGTGATATGGGAGGGAGCTTTGGAGATTATGTCTTATTAAAACCCAGGTACCACACAGGAGCAAGATAGAGCACGGCACTGTACAGCAATCCATTTGGTTGGTGGAAAAGAGCAGGCTACAAAGGGACTGGCTTGATCCACGTAACCCTCATTTGATCTTCAGTTCTGTAGAGAAGACAGGTTGATTATCCCTTATTTGGAGCTCAGCTGGCTGCTGGTGGTGTTGGTTCAGCAAATGTGTGGCGGCAGCAGCAGTGGCAGCATAACTGGTTATGGGGGAAACTGCACAGCAGGCCATGGGCAAACTTATATAGTTTGCAAGAGTTCAGCTCAGACAGAAAACAAAACACCTTTTACTTGGTTTGTCTTTCTTTGAGATGTTTTTCTACTTTCAGCTTTGATAATTAAGTGATAAAGAAAGGCACCCAAATTGCAGCCCTGGTGGATGGAGCTGTCCATGTTGCCATGGTCAAGCTGTGTGCTTGAGCCTCTGTTCTTGAGGTGGATGAGGCATTCTGACCTCTCCTGGCCTCAACACCAGGAGGGCAGATAGGGACAGGGTGTGATATGGTTTGTGGTGCTACAGATAACTTCCAAGTCTTAGACTCTTAAGCAGGTGAGCTCCAGCTGTGAATCACAGTACAGTGGCTTGTTCTGTAGTGGCATAGCTGCAGCAAAATGGCTTGCAGTCAAGGGTTTTGTTCCCTGTGGAAGAGATGTTGCTGGTGAAGAGAGAGTCTCTCATCAGTGTTTGTTTTTATTTCAGGACGAAACAAACTTCCAAGTTTTCAGTCCCTTTCAGATGGTAAGCTTTGGATCCCTGCCTCATTTTGAGGGGGCGCAGATTTACATAAAACAAAGCATTTCCAAAAGAAGGAAGTGTCTTATGATGCAGAAGGGGAAGCTGAATCATAGGCTGTCTGAAAGTTCAATATTGTGTTGTTTTTAATTCAAGAAATTAAAGAATGGGCATGAAGATTTGGGGTAATTACGTAGAACTGACAACTGTTGGCTTTAGAGCAATGATGTGTTACCATTTGGTACTTAAGTTTGGGTCTCCTGCAATGAAAACCAAGAAAAGGGTGGTTTTGGAAGTGGATGTGAATCAAGATTTTGATGTGCTACTCAGCTGTGCCTTCTCCTCTCAGCCCTCACTGACACTGGAGTTAAAAACTATGCCCCAGAACTGCGCAGACCGAAAGCTGAGTACAAGGTGAGCAGCATGTTGGATGCCAAGATCAGAGAACTTCCTGGTTTGTTGCTTTCATGGGAAATGATTAATATTTCAGACAGCAGAGGGCAATCCAGGGAATAGGACAGGGAGCTTCAAGATTCAGCCTCACAGTAATATTTAGGTGTTCTCTGCTTTTGCTCAGAAGTAGGGAGCTTTGCTGGGGGTCTTTGTGACTCCTTCTCCTAATGAATAGCCCAGCAGTCTTTGTGAAAAGGATTTCTAAATGGAGTTTTGTCTGTAAGACACTTTCATGCTGGGCCAGATAAACTGGCATCATGTGTGATTTTTACATTTTTTTAAATCTGAAAGCTTTGAAATTTCCTGTTCATGAATCACTGGGACAACATACAAGCAGTTGCGCAGAGGCAGACTTCCAATTGGCAGGATTGTTTGTCTCCCAGATACGCAGTGTTAGGTGTTGGAGAATCTAGTGGATTTTGGGACTGGGTGGATTCCTCCTACTAGGTGTGAGGTTGCAGTTCCATGTCTCTAGGTCCAGCCAGTAACAGGACTGAGCACATAATCCCTGCAGATACAGACATGCAGAACACTAACACAGCTGCCCACATGGGTTAATACAGACAGAAATCAATGCCTTTATGAACAGACACATACAGAATACACTCAGGCTTGATCCTGAGCCTCCTTTCTGTCTGACCAGGATAGTTGCTGGCACTTGAACCCTTGAGCCCCTAGGGTTCAAGTTCCCATGCCAGTTCCTGGTGCTCAGCCTGGTACTCACTGGCTGATTGATCTTGAAGTGTACTAGCAATCATATAAGCACATAGACTTGAGCAAATAGGGATTAGCTCAGTTGGTAAGAGCGTGGTGCTTGGAATAGAGAGTCCACCCCCACAGGAGGTGGTTAAATATAGAATTTAATGAGAATTTAAGACAGATTGCAGTGATCCATTGCAGAGCTCAGTCAGAGAGACACACTTACTAGCCACTTGTTTAAACTTGACTGGCACTCTACAGCCCCTTTTCCCTCTATTTTCCTATTCCTGTTTCTGCCTAATTAATTTTAATCCTTGTTTTTTCTTTTCCATGAACTTCCAAAATAAGCCTCACACATTTATACAACTCTCTTAAAACCCCCAGGATTCACTTTCCCCCGCATCTCACACTGTACCATTTTGGGGTTGCATGGTGTTTGGAAAAGTTTCTACAGTGGAAGGGTGGAGGATCCTCGTGGAGGATTTTACACAAGAGATAATGACCTAATCTGTCTCATTGGAAAGTGGCAAGGAGTGGCCTAGTCAGTGTGCTCAGATGGCACTGATTAAGTTACTGTGTTTTCTCTGCCTGTTCTTAGCCATCTGTTCCTCCCCAGGTTGGTGTGTTTATGTTGATTAGCCATTAATCACATAACCTAACAGACAGCCTTTCCTCAAAGCACAGCAGGAAAAATAAAGTGTGTTCTCTTCTGGGCTTGCTGAAGCAGTGAAATAGAAAGGAGAAGGGTTGGACAACCCCTTAAAAGCAATGCAGGTCTGGTGTAAGTGGGGTGGAACGAAGAAGGGAAAGTTAGTGGCAATTTTCAATGAGTGTCCTGACAGTGACAGGCTGAGAAGCTGCCTCTGGCCAGAGATGTTGGAGGGGACCCTGGTGCTCAGGACATTGACACTCAGCTATACATTGATTTGAGAGACTCATGTGCAGAGGTCACCTAACAGGACTAGGTAAAACCTTTTATCTTTAGATTTGGGCTGTCAGTAAATCTTCAATGAATTTAAAATTCAATATCCTCAGGGTTGGTTCTGGTTGTTCCCTGTCTCTGGGCCTTTTGGGGCAGAAAGCTGAATTACAACTGCTGGCTCAAGTAGGTCACAGGAACCTAAATGCCTTTATGGAGTCTGAGTTCAGGAGCAGCTCAGGCCACTCCCACTTTTTATCCACTGCTTCTACATCATAGTGTCTGCAGGCTGCAGGGGAACAATTTTGTCCTTGCAACTGCGGTAGCAGATTGCCTTAAAATGGCCTGGCTACAGGCTCTAGTGTCCTTGTCACACTGTACTTGCCTTGTGTGGCTCTCCAGGTGCTTGCCTGAGGCTGTTGTCTGTGTGCTCTCCACACTGCTGTGGAAGTCTGCAGAAGTCTGAATTGTAACAAGAAAATGGCCCCTTCCCCATCAGTTTTGGGTTTGTCTGTTTTGCATGTATTTTGTTTGGCCTTCTTAAAGCAGCATTGGAATTTTAATTTGCAAGGAGGACAACCTGATGAAATGCATTTCTCCTAAAAGATATGATGACTGACTTTTCTGAGGCAACTGAAAGGTGTGTTAACATATGAGCCTTTACCTTCCCTCCCCACTGGCATATGCAAAGTCTGAGGACTTAGCTTCTGCACCTGAACATTGCAGGGACACATCTTATTGACACCTTCCCTGGAGCCGATTGATAAGTGTGAGAAGCTAAACATGAGCCATCACTGATGCAGCACAAGTAAAAAGCAGCTTGGAGACTCCTGACATGATCTGGCCTCTTTAGTCTTAAAAGTGCTTTATTTTTATTGTGGCAGGATTACAGCAGTGACTGGAGCCCCAAAGATACAGTCAGGCGAATGCAGAGGGGCAAGGTAAGGACTTTCCACTCCCACCTGCTGGTAAGAAATGGAGGATGAGTGGTCCTAAAGTGCTTTACACTTCCCTATGCTCCTGGCTGTTCTGAGAGTAGGGAAGGGATCTGTGTTTTTTGCAACACCTAGCAGGGATGGTGCTCTGCCTGTCTGTTGCTTTGCCAGGTCACAGTGCTGGGATCACACTAGCTCAGGAGCAGCAGGAGACCTTGGTTTTGTTGCTTTGTTTATTTGATTTGTCCTTCAGCGAGGCTCTGACAGGAGGTATCTGTACTGCTGTGTCCCTTTTTCTACCCTTTCTGCTCCCTGGGGCTGGGTTTATTTTAAAAAACTGAGGGTGTGAAGTTTTATCTCCATTCTCAGTGGTAAACGGAGGGAGGAAAACAGAAATGGTTCTGGTTACACTGGAACTGGAATCTCAGTCTCAGCTGCCTCAGTGTGCAGTGAGCACATAGGGGTCTTGTAGTTTTCCTGTGCATGTGTTCTCCTCAGAGGCTGAGGTGAACTAAAGGCTGAGAGAGGCCAAAAATGTGGGGTACAAAGAAGGGAGAAACTCTATTTTTCTGGTCTCCTCTGTGGAAAGGGCCCTGCAGAATTCTCTCCTCTTGTCAGGGCTAGTGGTTTGTGGTGTACAGGGCAATTTCAGCTAAATGAGAATGTCTTCACTGGTTGGGAGGGCATTTATTCATGTTTTTGGTTCATCCTGAAGTCTGTCTGATGTCCTATATGCCTACTTACACCTCTTCTATCTCTAGGTCTGCTCTCTAGAGCGATTTCGCTCCCTGCAGGACAAGCTGGTGCTCTTGGATGAAGCTGTGGCAGGGCATGATGGGAATGTCATTACAGCTGTGAGTCTTGTTGGGGCCATACAGGGCTGGGACTTCTGGGTGACCCCACAAAGGGTGCTTGTGAGAATAAAGTCAGTTGGCCACCCAGTCTTGCAAAACTGGGGAAGCATTCTTTGGCTAAAACCAGTTCCTGAAAAGTGTCTGAGCTTAAGACTGGGAAGTTCCATATTGCTGCTGGCTTTCCTACTGCTTTGCAGAATTCATGTTAATTCAGGTTAATAACAAGGAACCTGATCCATCAGCCTTACAGATCATTGCAGCAACTTCTTGAAGGTCAAAGTTTAATCTGCTCATTGCAGCACAGAAAATGTGAGGGATCTCATGAGTTTTTCTGGCTTCTAAAGCATGAGACAGCAAATGGGATTATGTCAGATCATTCTCATACAGAACAAATCGTCTTCTTTTAATGGTCTTTTAATCCCTTAGACCTTGTATGGAAAAGCTTTTCTTTGTAAATCTTGGTCTCATTTATCTAAGCTCGAGAGTAGGAGCTTAGGCAGGCACCTAGGCAGCTGCAGCCCTGGCTCACTATCCTGAATCTAATGGGTACCAGTTCAGTGTTGTAAGAACTGTTTTTTCAGAGGCCCTTTGCAAACATTTCCCCAAACTTTGACCAGTTTGCTGTCTCATTGTCTGTCTTAATTCTGAGCTGCCTGTCTATGCTCACAGGTCCTGATATTCCTGAAACGGACACTACGGAGAGGTGAGTGTGACAGGGGCCAGAGTTTCTATAGTGTGTTACAGTTAAGGGCAGAGGGGCTAATTCTTTCACTGGGTGCAAGTCACAAAGAGAGCAGCTGGGGTATTGCTATTCTGTTGAGCATGAAGTACTTTCACAGTGAGTATAATGTGGGAGCGGGAATCGTGATGCACACAGAGGTCCCCGAGAGGAGCCTTAAGCAATGGTGGTGATGAAAATGAGTCTGTAGAGGTAGCACATGGCTGTGAATTCAGCTGACAGCCCATGGGCTCTTTTGTGCTCTGGCTTCCAAAACTGTGATTTGAGATGGGGTAAGGTGGTTGAATCCTGCCAATGGCTTGCAACTCCATGCACCATGCTTAGTCTCCTCTGGCTTGGTAGTGCTAACTTTACCCACCTGTACAAAATCTCTTTCCCTTGTAGAGATCTTGTTTCGGGAGCTGGAGGTGCGGCAGGTGGCCTTGTGTCATCTGATCCATTTCCTCAGAGAGACGGGTGAGCAAAAGTTTCTTCTGGATCTTCTCAGGTGAGGTTCTTGACTCATCTTGTGGTAGGGTTGAGCACCTAGGAACCTGCCTCCAAATTAATGCTTGCTTATTGCCTTTTGCAGATTCCTAGACAGGACTGAGGAAGTTGCTGTGAGTATTTCCAGGAGCATAAGCTCCTATAGTGCAGAGGGAGTGTAGTGGGCAGAGGGAGTCTGGTAGTCAAGTGAGTGCTTTCCATCCCCGTTTTGCCCTCTGGAATCCTGTTCTCCCAAATCCATGAGAACAGACTGCTTCTTTTCCCTCTCTCTCTAGCTATCCCAGTACCGCGAGCATTTGAACATCCAGGATGTAGAAAAAAGGAGGGAATTTCTGAAAGGCTGCATTGGGTAAGAAAAAATGCAAGAAAGTGGGAGGAGTGTGGATGCTTCACAGAAGGTGATGGTAAAGAAAATTAGACTTTGTCCCTGTGCCGCAGCTTATGTGGTTTGAGAGCTGGTGTTGATTTTGCTGCAGTGGGAGTGTGGTGTAGACCACACAATGTAGACCAGAGAGGAAGCATTTGTAGTGATCTCTAGTCCAGCACATTTTGCTGCTTACTTGGAGGCAAAGATGCTCCAAGGGACTTGGATAATTGACCCTTCAGGTTGTGAACTGTCAACGTTTGAGTGCCTGAGCACTTGAGAAAATCGGTAGCATCTACTTTAGACTGTTCTGGGAGAGGTGTTGTCACATAATGTTTCTTCCTCTGGGGCCTGCCTGGGTGAGAGCCAGTTGGAGAGGGCAGTGGGGCAGGAACTTGACTACCTATTAGCCACTCAGCCCATGGGAGCTGTTCTCCACATCTCTGTCTGTGGGGACTTTGTTTGGTAGAGAAGAGCATCCTTTTGCGTGTACTTAGACATAAGTGAACAATGCTGTATGTTAAGAGCTGATGACAGTGTCTCCTTCCTTTGTGTCTGGCCAGGCTGCCATTCTCAGTTGAGGATACCTCCCACATCCAAGACCATTATACCCTGTTGGAGCGACAAATCATCATTGAGGTATGAAGTCTTCCCTGCTGGTCAGAGGGTAGCTGTGAGATCTCTTTCTGTCCCTAACTTAGACCACTTTGGATCTAACCAGCCTCCCCTGGCTAGTGGAGTTTTATCTGCTGTCCAAACTACATGTGAAATACCAGATCTGAGACTTCGTAGCATGTTGAGGCTGTGCTTGTGCATTGCAATCACAACACTCCCCCCGGGTCTATCCCACAGCTAAACAGGCAGTTGCCCTGTATGTATTCCTGATTGCACAGGCTAATGATCGGCACTTGGAGATGGCTGGGCAGTCAGAGATATTTCGGAAATACCCTCGCAAGGCTTCCATTCTGAACATGCCACTAGTGACCACCCTCTTTTATTCCTGTTTCTACCACTACACAGAGGCTGAGGTGAGTATGATGTGGGGGAAGACAAGGGTTACATCGCGTACTGTAGCCCTCAAGATGTGGGGTGGTCAAGCTGAAGCATATTTAGGAAAGAAAGGGGAAGAGGTCATATTTTATCCCTCAGAGAGACCTTGTTTGGGACCAGTTTGAAGTTTTCTTTTGTGCTCTGAGACATTCAACCTGGAAGAGCTTGTCAGGGAGTTACCTACTAAAAAACACTGTCTTTCACATTTGGCTCCAAGGAGCCAGAGTTGGCCCTAAATCCCATTAGTCTAAGGTTTGCGATATTGGTCTTCAAGGTGCTGGAGTTACACCAGTTGAGGATGCAGGGAAACCAAACCAGAGACAGAGAGCGCTAATGGAGTTAGGTGCTCTCTTCTACCAGCTCTTTCCCCTGTGGCACTGACAAGAGCAAAAAGCAGTAAAATCATGGGGAGGTTCACTCTGTGCAAGGCAGATGCCTTACAGCAGGTGTCTGAATCTCTCCGATGGCCTGCCCTGCTGAGTTGGCACTGACTTGTCTGCTTTCTCTAGGGAATGTTCAGCAGCCCCACCAACCTGAAGAAAACATTTAAGGTGCGTGAGTCTCCCCCTGTTGTGGCAGCACTAGCTGAAAACATGTGCCGACAAATTGTATGTAGGGAGGGGGCTCAGTAGAAGAGGAATTTGAGAGGCTCAGCACTGAGATAGGGAGGGGGGCATGCAATCCTTTTTGAGCAGGGCTCTTCTGGAGGCTCAGAAAGGCCAGTGGAAGCCATGGGGAGACTTTAAATGAATGTACCCTGTCTGCTGCAGCACTTACAAATCCCTACTTGCTACTCTCTGCAGTGCTGACTGTGGCCTCAGGCAGTATCTTGCCTCTGCCTGGCTGTTGGGGCCTGGCTGGTGTGGGTCCTGACAGGGCTGGGGCAGATGCCATTCATGTCCAACCTAGCACAAGCCTTCTGAGCTGTGCTAGTGCTCTACCTTGCAGATTCCTGATAAGCAGTATGTACTGACTGCCCTGGCTGCCCGTGCCAAGCTGCGAGCCTGGGATGATGTGGATGCCCTCCTCACCACCAAGGTGAGCTGCAGAAAGCTGTGCTGGGGACCCAGCCCCAAGTACTAATATCTGCTACTGATAGCCGGCCTGTTCTGGAGTTACTGGACAGACTGGTTTTATTTCAGCAGGACCCAGCATCTCTGCTGCAGGGTGTTGCAATACCTTTCTCCTCTCGCTGACTAAGACCTCTGCTGGGCCTAACTTGGCTGCAGCAACAAGGTTGGAGAAGGGTACTGCCCTTTAGCTCTGTTACCAAAAGGTTTGTAGCCAGCTTATGCCCAGCCACTGCATGAATGGCTCTGCCAGGGGTGCCTGTGGTGGCTGGTACAGTGTATTGCTGCCATTAGGAAAAAAGGATTTTCTTGTGGCTGGAGCCATTGACCTCTTGGTTTAACATTGGTTTGGTTCTTGTTTCAGAACTGGCTGGGCTACACCAAGAAGAAGGCACCTATTGGCTTCCACCGCGTTGTGGAGATCTTGCAGAGGAACAGTGCTCCTGTGCAGGTGAATAAGGAACCACTGCTTATGTCCTCCTGTTCTTTGTTGGGATTTGGTATGTAAATAACTCCCCAAGTGTGCTGCTTTCTAATTGAGAGTGGGAGAACCAGTTTGCTGAGCTGCTTGCTCTGCCAGGTGGCTATCACGTCGTCACACTGAGTGACCCATAGACCAAGAGGAAATGTGGGTAATGGTGAGGGCTGGGTCCTAGGTCTGACTGCAAGAGGGACAGCGGACCTAGAGTTATCTGTGAACTCCTTCCCCATGTGAATTGCCACCTTTCTTTGATACATTAAATTTTCTCTTAATGTGGCTGGCAGTGGTTAACCTGATCTGTAGGAATGAGGTAGCCTAGGACACTGAGCTTTGTGAGCAAAGTTTTACTGCCTCTGGCATCCTGAGCAGTCTTGTCTAGGTAACTCATTCCCTTAGGAAGGAAGGGGTCAAGTCTGTGTGACCAGCAACCTCGACTGGTTTTGGGACTGAGGTGAGAGAACAAGGGAGGTACCTGCAGAAGGGAGCTGAGACATTCTTCTCATAGGTGCTGCAGGAGTATGTGCGCCTGGTGGAGGATGTGGAGACCCGGTTGAATGTCGCTACCAAATACAAGTGCCATGATGTTGTCATTGAGGTAGGTCCCTGCTATGTGTATGAAGAGATGGGACACGAATCTGCTTTTTCTCTCTAGCTTTTCTGTGCTCTGCTATGTGCCATTGCTGTCATATGCCTAGTGAGGTTATTTATCCCTGTGGCATGGGAAAAGCGATAAGGTTCCCAGCAGAAGTCCAGTGAGGCAGGAGAGTTGCTCCTACCATTTGTGCTGTGAAATCGTTCTGTGTTGGGAACTTGATGGGGGATTGTAGATGGTTCCCTGTACATGTGCAGGGAACCATCTTACTGTGAAAATGTCCAGTTTGCTCAGCTGGGTGCTGGTTTTGCTGTTTATCTAGACCTACAGGGATCTAAGGGATCGTATCCAGCTGACAGCATATAAGTGCAAGGTGGAGCGGGGCTCTGCAGAAGAAGAGAAGATAAACAGCATTCTCAACAACATGGTAAGAAACACTTTTTCTTCCAAAGACACTAATCAGAAACAGATGTAAATAAGGTGTAAGGGCATGGTTGTCCTACATACTTTCTAACTCTGCTGGAAAGCTAATCTTATGTTTGGAGTTGCATACAGTATAGGAATGAATGGTTATATTATTGGAAAGGGCAACTTCTGGCCCATAGCTGTCCTTGTCAGGGATTGGCCCCTAAGGGATCTTTGTTCAGCATTGCTGTTAGTCATGTCCTGTTCTCTCTTTTAGCAAATCCGGTGGAAGAATTGAGCCCCTGTGAAGCAGCCTGTTTGGCCACTGCCTCGTCAGCGAAAGGGGAAACTGAAAATCCAGTCTGGTGCCAACAGAGCAGCTCTGTCACTACTCGTTGCGTGATCAGCATTTGTCAGTGACAGTGGATGTCCGTGGTTTGTGGAACAGTGGCATTCAGGCTGGTTGAAAGCAGCTACTGAAATGTAGCCATCAAAACCATTATACTGATCCATCAGGGTTGATTCTTTTTGGAATCTGATTGGCTGTAAGACAGGCATCACTTTTGTTTAAGGAGGAAAGTTGCACAGCAAGGTTAACATTTGCTCTGAGTGGTGCCTGGGCTTATTCTTGCAAGAGGACTGGGTCAGTCACACCCGTGAATCTTTCCACTAGACAGTGCTGACCAGTCCCTGTAACACTCAAGCTGGCGTGGGCATCACGAGTCATGGCTGAGGCTGGAGTAAAGCCTGCTGGACCAAGTTCTCCCTGCATCAGTGTTTGGGGGAAAGAACCAGCTGCACCTTAAACCTTTTTTTTTGTTTGTTTTGTTTTGTTCTGGCTCACCCTAGAAAAAGAGGGGTGCAAACTGCTGCATAGAGCCAGGACAGCACTCTACCACTGTCCTTCTGCTGGCACTTGGGAGATCCTTTTATCAGGAAGACAGCCATCTAGTGTGGAGGTGGTTAGAGCCTTGATAGGTTGGATGGAGAGTAAGCAGTTGACACAAACCTGCTCTTCTCCGTTATGCCAGGAAGGATTGAACTGCACTTTCTCAGAAACACAACTCCTCAGGCAACTGCTGGCTTCATCCTTGCAGACCTCATTTAAACTCCTTAAATAAAGCTGTTTCTTTCTCCTTGGGCCATTTGTTTCCTTTCCTGACTAAGCACATTGTCACTCTTGTGTGCTAATCCTGAGCAACTTACACACCTCCCAGAAAGTGAGTATGTAGGGTGTTTTCTCATGTTCTGAAAAGCTTAGTGCATGTCACCATGGAGTTTCTTTGCTTTCAGCAGTACCGTTTTTCACACCTTCAATACCATCAGCACAGATGAATTAATGAAGGAAAGTTTGGTGCTGCAGGGGAGTCAAACAAATATGAGGGTAGGTTTGGATTCCAGCCTTCCCATTGCACTGTGCACTCTCATTTTTTTCTGTTGGTGTTTGGGTTTTTTTCTTACAGAATTGTACGAGATGGAAAGGTCCTCTTGATCATCTAGTCCAATCCTGCTTTAGCAGAGTCACCTGGAAAAGTCAGACCAGGACTCTGTCTATTTGGGTTTTCGATACCATATCTAGAAACAACTCAGCTTCTTTGGGAAACATGTTTCTGAATTTGGCCACATTCACAGTAAAAAGGTGGTTTTGTGTCTTCAGATAGACTGCCACATTCCAGTTTGTGCCAAATGCCCCTTGTCATCACAGGACACCACTGAAAAGTGTTTGGGTCCCTTTTCTTCATTCCTTCTCCTCAGATACTTAGACACATTTATAAGATTCCCCCTGAGCCATCTTAAACATTCAACAGCCCTAGCTCTTGGCTTCTCATATGAGAGATGCTCCACTTCCTTAGTCATCTTAGTGGCCCTTTGCTGGACTCTGTCCAATGTATCCGTGTCTCTTTTGTACTGAGGCACTCAGAAATGGACGTGGTACTCCGGATATAGAAAGCAAGGATCACCTTCCTTAAGCTGCTGGCAACATTTATCCCAAGGCAACCTGGGATGCTGTAGACTGGTTTGCTGCCAAGCTCTCACAAACACTAGTCAAGAACAATGCCTGGTTGTAGGATTTGGGGTGGTGTCACTGGTTGGGATTTATGTCAGGGAGCAACAGCAGAAGCTGAACACAGCCTTGTAGGAATCTGATGAAGCTATAAAATAGATCTTCACACCTGTATTCTGCAAGCATAAAGTGCTCTTGATGCTAGCTGGGCTCTGTGCCTCAGTATTCAGGTGTCCTGACAATGTGGATAAGCTCCCCAGCCTGAGCCTGGAAGTGGGACTGCAGTTATATAGACTTTTAAGTGCACTTTTTTCGTAGCACTTCAGCCAGAACTCACTAATGTTTTCAAAAATAGTGGCGGTATGGAAACTCCAGGTTTTTCATTAGGAAGCAGAGGATGCTGTTGTAGTAAAGATCTTTGGTTAGAAACACACTGTCCACCAAACATTAATTTAGTTGGTTGTTTTTTTTTACCAGTCCCATCTGAGTGTGGTGGAGACATTAACCATGTTCTTTGAATGCTGGCTAGTTTAAAACCCATTTTAATTCAGTCCCCTCTGTTCCCGTGAGTCTTCAAAATTCTCCTTGTAATTTGCTAAGAACTTGGTTGGTGACCGAGACTCCAGGCTGTTAAACATTCACCTAGCAGAAACTGTCTCCCCAGATGGGTGGCAGCACTGAAACAGAGACATACCTCTCCTTGTTTCATGGCCGCAGAGTCAGTTGTAACAGACAAGCTTCTCACTGGGCTATGAATGCCCAGCCAGGAGAGATCAGCCTGCAGCATTACAGAACTGCTTGGATATACACTCTCAACTGCCCCTCAGACTCTTAGGTAAAACAAGACAAGTGGGGAAACTGGTCCTCCAGGGAGATGCTTGGAATAAAATCCTCTTTCTAATCATCTCAGAGCAGAGAGAAAACAGGAATATTAAATAGCTTCTTATAGATCTTGAAAACTTGCCAGATCCCAAGGCTGGGCTGTTTCAGCTAAAGACTTTAAATCAGCCTACGTGAACTGGGCCAGGCAGCTGAGCTCTGTGCGGGTTTATTCCTAGCTGCCTGCTTTGTGTCACCCTGCTGCTACCCCTTTGCCATGTAGGAACAGCCATGAGCAGCCAACAAAGTCCTTCTGTGGCACTTTAAGGAGGCAGACAGTGGTCCCAGCCTGGAAGCAGTGGTTTGTGTTCCAGCTGCATGCGGCAGAGTACAGGTAATTGCACCTCCATTGCCCACTGCTCTCTCTCTGGGCTCTTTTGAGTCCCTATCTCTTTGATTACCACAGCAGACCTCCAGAAGCAGAGGCTCACATGCTTTTACAATAATGCTTAGCTGGTGGCCTGGGTGGACATTGCATTCCTCTGCTGCCTTCCATTGTATGTGCAGTCCATCTGCTCTGTCACTTGTCCTGTCATCCTGGAACCCTGTGTTCTGTACAGCCTTGACATCTCCATCCCTCTTCTCAGGAAAAATGGACCAAGTCATTTCAGAGCCTTGATAGACTGCTGTTGTTTGGGACCTCACAGGGTAAACACATTGTATGTGCTCCGGCTGAGCTGAAGCTGTTTCTCTGATGAGCACCCCAGGGGTCACCCTTTCTGTCAGGTGCACTGCTTTTCATGAACCTGCCACCAGTTTCTGTGCTTCGTGAAGCAATAGGAGCTCTCACGCTAAATCAGTAAGCAGGAGATAAAATATACTTTCTGAGCAAGAATATTTTTCAAAATCTTTTTGTCTTCCCTCAGGCACAACTTCTATTTCCATGTTCCTATTGGTGACTGCTACCTCTGTCCCTCACCATTTCATTATACACTTCTGCAATGCACTTGCAATTATTGTGTCGCTGAACACTCTTCAAGCAGCTACAGTGCTCATTATGCCATGATGGCCAAGTGGTTGTATGACTTTATATGCAGCCTGTAAAGGACTCCTGTTTACTCAGTGGGAATAAGCTACAGAAAATACAGGTTATACTAGACTTGTTACTGTTAATTTCATCATCCCTCGCCTAAAATGATCTTAGAGATTTCAAACCAAACAGCTCTGATAGATTGTCAGTGCAATTCCTCACATGGGTGGGAGGTGAGAATATCTCTTCACATCTGTGTGCACACTGATAATTGACATCTGATTTTTGTTCATCCTCCAAGGAAAATAAAAATCAATGCTAAATAGCTGGTGGCCATTTTCTATGCAGCCCTGAACAGCAGCACATGGCAGAGCCTGCCTTACCAGAAGGCGCTGAAACTACTCAATGTCCTCAGTTTCCCTGAATGCTGCCCCATCTGTGCAGAGCAGAAAGCTTCATATCCAGGTTTGTGTGCAAGAGTTTTGTCAGCAAAGGGTTTGCCTTTTCAATGACTCAAGGAGAAAGTAAATGCTGAGGTACTGCTTGTCCAGGCTTCCTTATGGCTCTGAAACTTGCCTCATGCCACAGCTAAAACATGGGCTGCCTTGTTGGGTTGGAAGGCACTGTACTCTGTGTTATGTCCTTAGGACCACATACCTGACATGGAAGATTGCCTTACATGATGTATGAGCAATAAAAGACCTGGACTGAGTTATTTTGACACTGGATCCTGTTTGGTTACTTATCAGGGTTGTCTGAAGCCTCTGATCAGGACTGGGACATTGGATGCAGAAAAAAATCTTCCTCTGGGAATATCTAGAGAGATTAGTTCTTAGGGATAATGAACTTAAGGCAGTTCATGAACTAGACTATCAAGGGTGTTAAGTCACAGCAACACTGCCTGAGGGAAAGAACTCCTGCTTGTGCAGGATTGTTCTAGAGCCATGAGGCTCAGTTTTGCTCCACTTGGTGGAGTAATGCCTGGAACATTTTATATTCAAGTCTCTGAGACTGGTTGTTTCTCAAAGGCCCAAGAAAGAGTCTTGTAGGCAGACATTGACGAAAATCATTATTTGTTACTTTATTAGCAAACTGCTTTGGACTGTTGTTGCCCATAAATGTTTCACTTGTTTTCTCTGCCCAGAACCTTCCCCTGGTTTGACTTGAGGAACTGAAACACTGAGAAAGTGTTTATTTAGTCTCTCTCTGCCAGAGTAGAGAGTAGAGAGAGCTTGTCTGATGCCATCCCATGTCTGGTGCTCTACTATAGCAGGCATCCTCTGGAGACTGGCCTACAAAGCAGTGTGGACTAATCAGCACCAAGACATCCCTTACTTCAGCCATACTGGAGCCTGGTGTTATATTGGATGACAAGTCTCCATTCTCCACAGCTGCTTCCAACATTTTCTCAGAAATTCCAGAGAAAACTGCTGAGTATGATTCTAAATCCTTATAAATCATAATAAAGCCCATGTAGAATGCTCTGCTGAGATTTCATCCCAGCCTCCTCATGGGACTGAGGGGTATGAGAATCAGTGCTGTTTACTCTAGGACTCTTTAAACTATTCCAGCCAACAATCCTATGGACACATTTTCTTATATGAGTTTCACTCTCTGGACTGCTCAGCAAACCAGCTTATCCCTGGCTGCCTGAGCTTTTCTACTTTTTTTTGTCTGAATTTGCTTATTACATAGTCTTCTTGGCCTACAAGGTTCTTCAGTTTCACTGCGTTTCTGTTACAGCTTCAATAGAAAACTGAATTACAAAACAAAATTACAGTTATTTTGTAATGTCTACTGCTTTGGTGTAACAAACTAAACAGGATTGGGCCCAGTCTTTATTTTGTCTTACTTTTTTATTCCCCATAGGGGATCTGAAGAAAGCCATTGAATCCTGACAACATACTAATGATTTAGTCAGGAGCACAGGCTTTAATCAGCACTCACCTCTACTTTCTTGCTGGTAATAATGCACCCTCACCACCACAGACTATGTCATATGTCCTTCAAGAAAAAAGGAGGTAACTGGATATTCTGTACTAATTCACCCAGAATAAAGCAAGTTCTATTCCCTAAATTCTGATCTTACAGTATTCTCTTATGCTTCCTACCACTGCCTACCATATTCCAGTACCATTTACCATGATAAAACACTGCCTGCCTGGTTTTGTCTCATAGAAAATAATTTCTATGGCGAGGCCAGGGATTAGTAGTGCATGTTATAATGAGGCCCCTTGCTTAATTATGATTACTGACAGCAGCTGTTGGCACACCTGTTACACCTGTTATTGTACATTCCATTTATCTTACATCTGGGCTTTAGAACGAGCCCAGTCTGCAGACACTGAAGACTGGGAGAAATCTATTCACTTGAGCATCTGCTAAGTTGTGAACTTGCACACAAGTTAAATTATGCCTATGGTTGTTTTTTGGCCTTTTTAATCAACTGTGAAGCAGAAGTGAAAGACAGACAGTGGTACAAGCTGATCCACAGCTTCCGCTTCACTCAGTTCCTGTAATGAAGGGTTGCAGAGAAGAGACAATGGGGCCTTTTCTGTAATTGGGAAAAGGTGGAACTGCACCTCCTGGGACAATCGAGATATAGTCTGCTGTCACTGCTGGGCTTCTTACAACAGCAGGAGTGCAGCAGAGTCTCTAATTCTGCCTCTGTGTGTCCCGTGACACAGGCAGAGCATCCACTTCCACCCCAGTCTGGGATCTTTGCAAAGAATGAGCTGTGGTCGGGGATTGCTGCAAAGGAAGAACTGTAGTATAGGGCTCCAGTCCTGCTTTTTGGATAAACTGTGAGAAAGTGAGAGCATCTGCTTTCTTTCCTGTCTGTGACTTTCTCTCTAGGAAGAGACCCATGTTGTCTCTGTATGGGAGGGCAATGGATCTGCTGAAAAGAGGCTCTTCAATCCCCAGCAACTCTCGCACACACCGTGAAATTTCCTGAAATACAAGACAAAATACCAGAAATCCTTATTTCACAGGGCAACAGCAAAATCCACTCATTTTGTGTCAGAGCAGCAGGAAAAAGAACTGAGTTTCTGAATTTTGGAAGTTTCACACTTGAAGCTGCAACACAAGAGGGATCTGAACCCATGTGATATTGTAAAAGCAGAGCAGATCCCTTTCCCTCCAGATTTACTGTGGGGGATGGTATAACATCTGGTCTCTTAGTGGCATAAATAGCTCTGCTTTCCTCTTTGCACTCGAAGAGCAGACAAGTTACAGATGAATGCATTCCAGTCTGTTCTGCTTAACGCATAATCACTGCTGTTAACTGTTAAGTTGTAACGTCAACCACAGAGTCTACACACAGGTACAAGAACTAATCAGCAGTAAATCATACTGCTTATTAAGAAAATGATGAGTGACTGGCTGCCTAAGCCAGCTAGACCTGGAACTGCCAGTGAACAGAGCCCTTGCCATTACTTTTTAAGTTGTTTCTGAGAATGTAACCATCTGATTTGACAAAATACGATTCACAAAGTTTTACTGATCTTTCACAGTATTTGCTCAAAATCTTCTCCCAACTCTGGCTTGACTCTGAAGTGTAGTAGTGTTGGTGTGATAACACAAAAACACCAGACTGGTATCTTCAGTGGTATTGATATTTAAAATACTAGTGGGATTAAAAGCAGCAGTACTGTCACTTGTCCATGCTGCACAGTTTACACCTCATTAGCTGTGTAGTTCTCTACCAAACTGCCATTTCCCCTACCCTGCAAACAGTTTCTGTCTCACCGAGCTGATGCTATCATGGTTATTTCTATAGCAACTGTATCAGTTTCAAAGTGCTCACAGCCTTTCGTTTATGTTTCTTACTGGAAGTTACAGCCTTAACTTTTCACCCGCTCTGGTTCACACTTCCTGAAAGACTCACAGGGCCACATCCTGCACAGCTTGGACTCTGTCACAGAAATTTTTTACAACACAAGTAACTACCAGCATAAGGCATGACCTTTAAGAACATCTGGGTTCCACTGAAGCCTGTGAGATGTTCCCGATTTACACAAGTTTTGGAAAACATTACAGACTGTCTAATTTCCAAGCTGGCTGCAGGATGCTGGTCATCACTTATTCTGAGGAATTTCAGATCCTATTTCAGTTCCTACAGAAGGAAGGTTAGTGTTGCTACCTTTAGCCCATGGCTTAATATTTCTCAGCAGCTGAATTACCACCATACAAAATTTCCATGTCCCAATATGAGGGTGCAGCTTACAAAGGTTATAAAATTCTTGCCACCCTTGGGAAGCACAAATGACTATAAAGGCTCTATCTGTTTGTACCAGAAACATTCCTGAAGGGCTGCTGACTGAAAAACTGTGTGTTGTAAATTGACACCTTCCTCTCAACGTTTGTAGTCAATGTTTTTGGTGCCATGTTTCGTTTCAAACAGTTGAGATTGTGCAGACACACAGAACAGTGGTGAAATTGTAAAATAAAACAATTTGGAATAAAACAAAAGATGTTAATACTCTAGACACTGGAGCATAAAACTTTTTCTCTCTTCTGGGTGATTTCAACTTCTACCTGAGTCTTCTGGGGAAAGCAACATCAAATTATGATGCACAATAGACAATTTGGCTCTGTAAATGCAGCCCCGAGTCCCTCTGAGGTTTACATTAGGGAAGGGAAGGAGGGTGATGAAATTTAAGTCAACTCGTTCATTTTCTGAATCTTTAGGAAGCCTTGGAAGGCCATACTGTAGCCCCAAAGTTCAGTTCTTAACCATCAGTGTTCGTTAAAGAAAATATGTAGGTCTGAAAGGACAATGACTAAAACAAGGAGTAACAAGGAGTGGCCCTTCTGCTACTTGTGATCAGTGACACAGTTGCTGCAGGTTAAGTCTAACTAGATTTTCAGAAGTTCTACCAATCAGTAAGTGGAAAATTACTGCAAAGAAACTCTGAGGAATATCTAAGAAAGGTGTGTGCATCCTGCTAAGCAATTTTATGAGGACAGAGGAACAACATAGGCTTCAATGAAGGCTAAACACTCCTGGTGCCCCAGAGGAAGCCCCAGATCTGCGGTCAGCTAAAGATCTACACCTGAAAAGACTCAAAAAATGCGACTGTTTGGCAGGACACATTTGGCTGTCCAGTTTCAGGTTCATTCCCGGAGCCGGGGGTGTGCCCGGGCAGGGCAGCGCCGGCTCCGCGGGGCCCCGCGGCCGGGCGCACCTGCATGTGGCCGAAGTCGGTGACGCCCATGGCGGGCAGGTTGGAGCAGTTCGCGAGGATGAGGCGGCGGCCAGTGATGCCGTTGGCCCTGAAGCATTCCTGGGGGGAAGGGGAGGGAAAGGTAGGTCGTTCTCTGCCACTGCCGCCCCCTCTGGCGCTCACAGACACACACCGAGTGCAGAGCCACCTGAACTCCAGGCGGCGCTGAGAGCGGGGAGCCCCGCACCTTGTACTGAGGGAAACCGAGCTGCGCCACCCACTCAGCCACCTCCTCGGCGCTCCAACTCAGGAAAGCGCAGGTGGGCCGCGGCTCCCCCGCGCCCTCGGGCTCAGGCTCTGCCCCGCTCGGCCCCGCGGGCCCCATGGCCCGGCCGCCACGGCAACGCGCCCTTCCGGGACCGCGTTACCACGGGAACCGCCACTTCCGGGAGGTGCGCCACCTTCTCCCTCCCGCCACCCCCGCCGTGTCGCCAGCCTGCAGCGCCGCCCACGCCCCGACTCTGCGGAATGAGATGCCGATTGGCTGCGTTGCCGAGGGGGGAAACTGAGGGATGAACACCAAGGCACCACCCTCGCCCTCCTGCCCGGTTCTCGCGCGCCCGCTCGGGTGTTTCCGCCTCCCCACTCGGGTGTTTCCGCTTCCCCACTCGGGTGTTTCCGTCTCCCCACTCGGGTGGTTCCGTCTCCCCACTCGGTTATTTCCGCCGCCCCACTCGGGTGTTTCCGCTGCCCCACTCGGGTGTTTCCGTCTCCCCACTCGGTTGTTCCCGCCGCCCCGCTCGGGTGTTCCCCCCGTGCCGTGCTCATGTCGGACGCGCTTTCCGTCGCCGCCGGCTCCCGGTCCGAGCCCTCGGGCGGCGGCGCCGCTCCCCGGGGCCCCGCAGGTACGGGCTGGGCAGGGCATGGGATGGGATGGGATGGGAGCGGGCAGCTCCGGGGCGCGTGTTTCAGCGTTGGTCTTGCGGGGAGGGACCCGCGAGCTTCCTTTCCGTGGTGGGTTCCCTGTTTTCTCCCGGAGAAGCGGAATTTCCGCAGTGACGGCCCCGTGTTCTGCGGGCGTACCTGGAGTGCCGAGCTCGGCTGCTCCCGGGTCTCCGGCAGTGCCGCCCGGGCGCTTGGGAGTGCAGCGGGAGTTGCCGGTGTTCCCCCGCTGCCGTGGGAGGAGCGAGGGTTGATGGAGGTTTGTGCTCTCCCGGCTCAAGAGACCCCGCGCATCTCTGCCGGGGCTGGAGATGCCTCCCGGCTCCTAACCGGATCTTGGGATCGGCCAGCGGCTCCAAGGAGCATCATCGGCACCTGCAAAAGCCGGGACTTGTCCGTGCCCAGTTCAGCGCCCCAGTGCGGGGCTGTGGAGCACGAACGGCAGCCCTGTAGGACAGAGCTTTCCCTGAGTGCAGGATGCTCGGGGAGACCAGGAGTCAGATAGTCCTTTTAGGAGTGACCTTGGAATTTCCATCTCGTCGGTGCCCTGTGGGAACGGCTGCAAGAGTGCGTTTTCCAGGGCTCTGACAGCTCAGTTTACATGATGAAATTTGGCCTTGTTCTGCCCTTCTAAAGCTGGGGTTGGTGGTTCCTGCTTCTGAGAATGGTTCTCCCTTTCCTAGGGTTGAGGCAATTAAACATTTTTTGTTCTGCAAGGCACTAGATACAGCTCATAACACGAAAAACTGGTTGGCACAGCTCTTTGTTCCACAGTCATGTGACCTTATCAATGTTTGGATGTTGGCTGCAGTTTTTCCTCCTGTCAGTGTATTATAAACACTAACGTTTATTTCACCTTCTCTTATATTCCTTTGTTGTTAGAAAATGAAGACTCAGCCCGAAAGACAGAACCCGCAGATCAGCTAGTTGGTTCTTTGGAGTCCAGCGCTTCGCAGAGCAGGTAGGAAAATTTTTGTGCGTTGTGGCCCACATGTATGACAGTCTGTTTGACCCCTGTGACTTCTTCTGTGTGGCAGTTTGTTCTGCCAAGGTAGAAAGGAGGGACTGGAGGCTGAATTGTCTGCTTTGGGACAGTAAATACTGGAATGACTATGGGAAGGCCTGTTCTTGCAGGCTGTGACGTTGTTTTAAAGCTTACGAAGTGTAGTTCATGGCTGAGCTGTTTAAATCACTGAGTGTTTCAGCTTGAAGGGAGCTCTACAAGGTTTTGTAGTCCACTGTAAGCTTTCAGTGGGAAATTTTCCATATCCTGTCTGAAGGATACTTTCATAATTAAGCATTCCCACTGTCTATAATTCTGATGAAGGCTGTGCAAGAAAACACCTTTTTACTGTTTCCTTGATGATATTTTGGCTTTTTTCTTCATCCTTTGTTTCTTTGTGTCCTTATATTAATGCTGCTCTTATCAGATCTGTTATGAGATGTTTGGCTTGTTGGTATCCTCTGGGCATGTGGTATTTGTGGCCAAGTAATTTCATTAGTTACAAGCACTAATACTGTGTAGTGGAGTTTCAATTGCCATTATACATTTGTTGCACAGGATACAGTTTCAGAAATGTGACTTAATTACAGGAGGTAAAACACAACTTTGAAAAAGATGGAAAAAATTCAGGAAAGAAAAACTACAACAAACTGCCCTTCTTAGTAAAGCAGTAGTTTGATACCGTCTTGGCTGGATGTTGATAACATTTGTATCAGTCTTCTTGACTTTAAATGAGTTCTTCTTTATAATGTCCTCCTCTTTACTTTGAAGAGATCCATACAGACAGTGAGCAAAACGGCCAGAGTAAATGATAGATACTTGTGGATATTACCTAATAAATTTGTCTTAACTTAGATGTCCTTTGAAAGGGATGGCAATAGTCCGAAAGGGTTGTGTGAGGAGGAATCAGCTGAACTCTATCTTTGGAAGTCTTCTTGTAAAGCTTCTTGTGTAGTATTTACTAATATTTCAGTGAGACTCTTAGGTATCAGTAGGATCCAGAGGAAAAAATTCCCAAGCCGTTAGCTCTCCCAGTGTTGAGGGAGATGTGTGCATCTGTGGTAGCAAGTGACCACTTCGAGGTGTGTTTGTGCAACTGCTAAACTAAACAGCAAACAGGCTGGAAAATTATGCTGCTGGAAAAGAAGTCTGAGAATTCTTCCTTTAAAAGATTATTCCCTCCTAGAGTCCATTCTTTTTTTATCTTATCCATCTGCTGCCATTTTCTGATCCGGAAATTCAGCTCACTTGAGTTGTTCTTACAGACCTTCTGGTCTGTCATACCAGTTCTAGGAAAGGAAATCACACTGAGAGAATTAAGTAACAAATGGTTTGTTTCTGGGTAAATTCTGTACTGCCATGAGAGTAAAGATTTTGAAGTAAAAGCCGCATTTGCCTCGTTCAGGTCTTTTCTGTGGATGCAGAAAGGAATGTGTCTGAACTGAGCCATGTATAGTTTTTGTTTATTCTGTTTTAACTATTCCAGACTATACTGATAGTCTGCTTCCTTGCTAATGAGAATATTCCCCATTTCTGAAAGGAGACATTTGAGGAAATGCATATATTTTCCATTGTTGCTGTGTTCTCATGTTTCTGATCCTTTGGACTAAGGCAGTTGACATTGGTTTTATGGTGCTGTGGTTTTCAAAAGGGCAACTGTTTCTATTCTTATTTAATAGTAGGTTGCTTTTCATGTAATTTTCACATATGTAGTGAGAGCAGTACAGAGGACACCCTGCTGGCATCTATCCGAGTTCAATTAGGATGATAAGTCTTCCCAGCTACAGAAAACATGCAGCATTTTTTCAAGGTAATTTAGCAGACAACCCTCAATCGAGAATAAATGCCAAAGATGTTTCCTTTCTTGCCCATTCTCTTCCTGCTGTGTGCCTTTGGTTTTGTTTTAACATGCCCATTTTCTATTGTTACAGTGCAGTACTTGGACCTCTTTGCTATTATTGCACTGCCATTGTATATCTTACAGCTTGCTTATCTGTTGGGTGTATTTGGATATGGCAGAGAGAAACGCCTGTGTGCTCCCTGTATCTTTTGAGATTGCTAACAGGAAGGGCATAATGGGCCACTTAAATAGAATCCTGCCATTCTCAGGATGGCTGTCAAAACTTTTTCGAGTTCTTTCGTTGATCAGTTGACCTCTCATGGAGTATGCAGATGTCAAGCAGTAGCTGGAATAAAAGAAGTCCTTGCTTGGGCAGAAAAGTTGCTGCTGATGTCTGCCCTTAGTACAGTGTTGGTGAGCTAGCATGCTGTGGGTGGAGTGCAGTGAATTTCTGTGGTCTAAAGGACAGTAAATACAGAGTATTCCACTTGGTTGTTGCTCCCTCTGACTTACATGGAAGATAGTCATGCAGAGACAGCAGGACACAGGATGGGGTGTGAAGGGTTCCTTGTGAAGTTGGCAGGTGCTGACCACAGAAGCTTGTTCGTTTGAGTTCATTTGAATTCGAATTCCAGAGTGGAGTGATTCTTCTGCTGGCTGTGCCCTGGGTGCAAGTGCTGAATTGTAGTGCTCTCTTCCTCCAGAAGGCTGAAGATTGGGTCACGCCTGAGTGCGGACACGACAGAGGATTCAAAGGAAGAAGCTGATACTTTGGAGGACCAGGAAGTGACTAAACTAGAAGAGAAGCAGCCTGACCAAATCCATTCCCTCAAAGAGGTAAGTGGTTGCTTCTTATGTCTGAAAGCAAGGACAGAGGTGCAGTGACAGTTTTCACACCATACTGCTGTGCTTTTAGCTATGGGGCTGAGACTGTAAGGGTTGGGGTAAGGTAGAAGTAATATTAACATAGATTCAGTTACATTTTTTTCTGTATGTTAGTGGGAGATAAATATTATTAGTCTGATTTGCAAAATCCCTCATGTGTATTTGGCTAGTCCTCCCTTCCTTTTGAAGTATTTTGCTCTCTGAGACTTCAAGGCAGTTCTTACCTTCTGCCTCCTATCTGGTGCTTCTGGGAATTTTCTTCTTGCAGATTTATGAAAAACTGAAAATCTTTTGTTTCTCTTTGTGAGCAGCCAGTTTGTTTGCATTACAGCCAGGAAAACCTGTGCAAGTGACACCCAGCTCAGGGTGAGTTTGCATATATAAGGAGAGAGGCCCTAGTAAACCAAATGGACTTTTAACTAGGATGCAGCAATGGCAGTTTGATTGTGACTGTAATCTAGATGTACACAGAGCCGAAAGGCTCTCCCTAGAGGGATTGTGTCTTAGGAATTCTTTCTAAAAGTAGTCAGATAAATCAATAAGACTGTTGCTTTGTTGAGGGTGACAGTTAACTCTGAAGCAGATGCAAGGATGTGCATGCCCAGGAACTACCAGGGAGGCCAAGGGGTGTGCAATTTGGGAGACTAAGGCAGTACTTGACTTCAAATTTCATGACCTTGGTGCCATGGGGGAAACAATGCCATGAGGTGTATTGGAACCAGCCAGTTCTTTTATACTAATAGAAGCTTCTACAGTTCTGACTTTTTCTCATAAAGATGCCTGAATTACTAATGAGTTGTTTCAAATTCAGCCAGAGACTTTTCAACCAGGATGGTCTTTATGACAATACTTCTTATGTGTTTTGTTCAGGAAGCTGTTGTTCGGGTAACCAACTACCATGTACCTCAGGGAGCTGGGGATATAGTCATGATTCAGTCGGATCACACTGGTGCTGTGGATATCCTTTCAGCTGAGCTGGAGACTGCAGACCTCCTTGGGGAGCAGAGGAAAGGTGAGTCCTGAAGGCAAAACATTTATTTGGGCAATTTTTTAAGTGTGTGCCCTGGCTGGAGAAGAGTGCAGACTGTTCTGGAGACAATTCTAGTTCCTGCTGGAAGTTTGGGCTCCTGGCTAGCAAGTGGAAAAACTTCATATCCAAGGCTTCTGGGAGCAGGCCCCAGAATGCAAAGCCTTTGTCAGAAATAGCTTCACTGTTTTCAGATAAGTTTGTCAGTAGTGAAAAGTCAGGTGAGCCTGTGTTCTTTTGTTTCAGCTCAGCCTCCCCCTCTGGCTGCACCCACCATGTGGACCACTGAGAAGATGAAGGAATTCAAAGCCAAGATGGGAAAGGAGAAGAATTGCCGGATGGTGGTGAAACGAGGAGAGGTGGTGACAGTCCGTGTGCCAACCCACCCTGATGGGAAATGCATTTGCTGGGAGTTTGCTACAGATGACTATGACATTGGGTTTGGAGTCTATTTTGACTGGACCACGGTTACTAGCACGGCCATTACTGTTCAGGTCAGTGAGTCTAGTGATGAGGAGGATGAAGAGGAGGATGAGGAAATTGAAGGTTAGTGCAGATCTTATAAAGGTTAATTTGTGGTGCCTGTTGCCATGCTGCTAAGTGTGTCTGTCAGATGCTATTATTTCTATCTACTTTGTTTACTCAGCCCATTTGCTATCTCTGCAACCTTCTGGGTTCTTGGTTAGACTGTGATAAGAAAGAATTTACCCCTTTCTGCTTCAGCAGGAAGAGGAATGGCTGTCCTCTCTAAGAGTATTCTTTAAATTGAGCACATTGAAAAATAAATTCAGAATTCACTCAGTCAACTTCTTGCTGATGAAAAGATTAAAGTCTCAGATTTTAACCTGACTGTTTCTCTTAGACTCTCAGACAGAGAAATTTCTGGTGGAGTAGAGGCAGAAAGATTTTGTTTCTGGGTTGTTTTTTTGTTTGTTTGTGTGTTTGTTTGTTGTTTTTTTCTTGGTTTATTTTTTCCCCCCAGTACTTCATTAGCTCCTTCTGACTGCATTTGAAAGGATTGTGTGTTTGTACTTGTGAAACACACAGCAGTGTTGCCTATTCTGTGGCTTCAGTGTGTGTGTGTGACCGGTGTATTGGTGGGGTTGGTGTTTGAATTTTGCAGGCTAGGTTCCTGTATGAGGAATCCTCTTGGAGAAATTAATTGAGGATATAAACCAATGAAGTTACAGATAAGAGCTTACCTGACTTCCTTTTGCTTCAGCTCTTTATCACTGAACTCTTGTTGTGTGTATAAAAGCAATGAGGTGTTTAAAAGATAAGTTCAGGGAGTGGAGATCTGGCTGACAGGCAGGTGAATACTGTTCCATCAATATTCCTTAAGAGAACTGGTTCTTGGTATGTCCTTTGTTATGATACAGAAGACTGGACTTTGTGGGAATTATTTGCAGGAAGGTCAGAGGAGATGCTATGGGTAATGCTGTCATAGTTAACCTTTCATATAGCTGCATGTCTATGCTGCATTCTGGTTTTGTTGGTCTTTTTCTGGACTATGTAGTGGCTTAACTGGTGTTGGCCTACTTATTTGTCTCCTCTCTCCCTTTCAGGACTCTCCCCTGCTGGTGATGTAGAAAGGGGCTCCAAAAGCTACCTGCGGAACCGCTATGGGGAGATCATGCCTGTGTATCGGAGGAACAGTCACCGGGAGGTGCAGGCAGGCAGCCACGAGTACCCAGGCGAGGGCATCTACCTGCTAAAATTTGATAACTCGTACTCTCTCCTCCGCAATAAGACTCTGTTCTTTCACGTCTATTACACTAGCTGAAGAAAAGGGAAGGGGCAGGGATGGCAGGCAGGTCATGGTGAGTGTAGCAGGCTGCCACCCACCCCTGGTACCACCTGATGGGCACTGCTGTGTGACACAAACAAGGCACAATTGTTCTGGCTCTTCTTCAGACGTGAACTGGTTTCTTCCCATACCCTTCTTTCCCACAGTCACAGGGGAGAAAGGTAGTTGTGACTGCCTGGTTGTTCCCAGGCAGCTGCTCTTTCTGTAAGACTTCCGTAGATCTGCTCTGTGCAGGCACCGGGCGGGGCCTTCATGTCACAACTGGCAATTGCCCAGGAGCCAGATTTGGGTGGTTGTGGTTCTGATCTGTTGTGCTGGTACGAAAAGAAGTGAAAATAATCTGTTACTATTTTGTGAATTACCTTTTCCAACTCTCCTGCTGCATCTGCATCACTAGAGGGCAGCTGTCAGCTGCAATGAGCTAAAAGCACAGCTGGCTTGTCACCTAGCAAGGGTAACACCTTCACCTACTACCACTACAGTCACCAGCATTCAGTGCTTCCCTTCAGTTTCACAAGTGGGTGGGGGTGCAGCTGGCCAGCAACAGCCTGTGCTCCAATGGCTTGGAAGTGCTACAAAAGGTGGGCCCCAAAGTGCAGTCACAACTTGTGTTTGCCCACCTCATAGTCCATAAGAAAGTTTTCCTACAGATTAAGAATTGGGTATTATATCTGTTGATTGTAGGAATATGTAGATGATTAAAACTGCAGTGACTACCAAAAGTTTTTTCTCTAGTGCAGATGTGAAGCAGAAGAAAATTACTGCTGTGCTGAATAAATACAAAACAGCTGGAATACAACCAGTAAATATATAGGAAATGTTTCTTAGTACCTGTATGTTGGTTCACTGGTGTTGCAACCATATGTAGCAAGGAAAAGGCTCCCCAGAGAAATGTAGCTTGGCAGCAGTTGCAAAGATACTGTTAGGAAGTCCTTGGCATGTTTTGGTGACTTCTGCTCAAGTAGTGGCAGAGTTGAACAAGGAAGAAGTTAATCCTTCAGTGATAAATTTTAAAAGATGTTTATCTGTAACTGTTGTTTATTTTGATACTTTTAACTTGAATCATTCTCTTTTGTAAGAATACTGCTGTATTTACATTTTGTACCTCTTTGCAGAGACACAAAATGGCTGTTTGCATGGTGATACTAGTAGAATTCTGACTTTATTTTTAAATCATCCAGGTAAAGCACCTTTACTTGGTCCATTTCTTCTACTGAAAGGGAATGATGGACAAAATTATTTTGGTGTAGTTAAAGCCAAAGATTTTGCTCTCATAGGAGGGCTGCAGGGCTGCATATTTTCTATTAAGGGTATATTGTAATGCTGTACAATTTTCTCTATAGTCAAGCTGTTGCTTTGAACTGTCTCTGCTTACTTATTCACTGCCCCAGAGCACTTAATAGGTCAAACTGGTAAGAGAGGAAACAGTCTACAGTAGAGCAGCCCAAGCTGCGAGCAGGAGGAGTAGAAATGCAAAGGGCCACCACGCTGCAAGCAGTGCTTTCTCAGTGAGCAGGCAAGGAGCAGAGTTGGTCAGGGTAAGGAGAAGAGTTGCTGCTTTGAGCCCTGAGGTGGGCAAAAACCAGCTGCCTTTCTTAAAAGAGAGAGCACATGCACCTGGGTGGGGGGGGGAACTGCACAGCTGCCTTATTTAAGCATGGCTAGTACAGGACAACTTTGCAGGGATACAGAACAGTAGGGCTTGGCATCAGTCAGAGCAAGATGCTCTATCAGCAGGTTGGAGAGGGTTACTTCTTTAGCCTCTCTTGGATGAAATGAGGGACCTCTCGTGGCCTTTGTACAGCATTTGAATCATGCCTGAGCAACTTTTTTTTTTCATCTTCTGTTATGTCAAGTTCCTAGATGTTGCAGATGGAGTGATGCACTTCACTTGTAACAGAGAAGCAGCAGTATGTTTGCTGATATAAACCAGTGATTTAACAATGTTTGATAGTTTTTGTGTATAGACTGGGACTTGAGAGGCTGGAGAGCAGCACTGCACCAAGGCACCTCGGGTCCTGGTTAATGGTGAAGGATCTGGAGGAGAAGCTATACAGGGAGCAGCTGAGGTCACTTGGTCTGTTCAGCTTGAAGAAGATGAGACTGAGGGGAGACCTTACTGTGGTCTTCAACATCCTTATGAGGGGAAGCAGAGGGGCAACTACCAATCTCTTCACTCTTGTGACCAATGACAGGACTAGAGGAAACAGCATGAAGCTGAGTCAGTGGAGGTTCAGCCTGGATATCAGGTAGAGGTTTTTCACCTAGAGGGTGGTTGAGCACTGGCACAGGCTCACAGGGAAGTGGTCACAGCACCAAGCCTGAAAGAGTTCNTTCTGCTCAAGTAGTGGCAGAGTTGAACAAGGAAGAAGTTAATCCTTCAGTGATAAATTTTAAAAGATGTTTATCTGTAACTGTTGTTTATTTTGATACTTTTAACTTGAATCATTCTCTTTTGTAAGAATACTGCTGTATTTACATTTTGTACCTCTTTGCAGAGACACAAAATGGCTGTTTGCATGGTGATACTAGTAGAATTCTGACTTTATTTTTAAATCATCCAGGTAAAGCACCTTTACTTGGTCCATTTCTTCTACTGAAAGGGAATGATGGACAAAATTATTTTGGTGTAGTTAAAGCCAAAGATTTTGCTCTCATAGGAGGGCTGCAGGGCTGCATATTTTCTATTAAGGGTATATTGTAATGCTGTACAATTTTCTCTATAGTCAAGCTGTTGCTTTGAACTGTCTCTGCTTACTTATTCACTGCCCCAGAGCACTTAATAGGTCAAACTGGTAAGAGAGGAAACAGTCTACAGTAGAGCAGCCCAAGCTGCGAGCAGGAGGAGTAGAAATGCAAAGGGCCACCACGCTGCAAGCAGTGCTTTCTCAGTGAGCAGGCAAGGAGCAGAGTTGGTCAGGGTAAGGAGAAGAGTTGCTGCTTTGAGCCCTGAGGTGGGCAAAAACCAGCTGCCTTTCTTAAAAGAGAGAGCACATGCACCTGGGTGGGGGGGGGAACTGCACAGCTGCCTTATTTAAGCATGGCTAGTACAGGACAACTTTGCAGGGATACAGAACAGTAGGGCTTGGCATCAGTCAGAGCAAGATGCTCTATCAGCAGGTTGGAGAGGGTTACTTCTTTAGCCTCTCTTGGATGAAATGAGGGACCTCTCGTGGCCTTTGTACAGCATTTGAATCATGCCTGAGCAACTTTTTTTTTTCATCTTCTGTTATGTCAAGTTCCTAGATGTTGCAGATGGAGTGATGCACTTCACTTGTAACAGAGAAGCAGCAGTATGTTTGCTGATATAAACCAGTGATTTAACAATGTTTGATAGTTTTTGTGTATAGACTGGGACTTGAGAGGCTGGAGAGCAGCACTGCACCAAGGCACCTCGGGTCCTGGTTAATGGTGAAGGATCTGGAGGAGAAGCTATACAGGGAGCAGCTGAGGTCACTTGGTCTGTTCAGCTTGAAGAAGATGAGACTGAGGGGAGACCTTACTGTGGTCTTCAACATCCTTATGAGGGGAAGCAGAGGGGCAACTACCAATCTCTTCACTCTTGTGACCAATGACAGGACTAGAGGAAACAGCATGAAGCTGAGTCAGTGGAGGTTCAGCCTGGATATCAGGTAGAGGTTTTTCACCTAGAGGGTGGTTGAGCACTGGCACAGGCTCACAGGGAAGTGGTCACAGCACCAAGCCTGAAAGAGTTCAAGAAGCATTTAGACAATGCTCTCAGGCACATGGTGTGACTCTTGGGGTGTCCTGTGCACACCCAGGAGTTGCACTTGATGATCCTCGTGGGTCCTTTCCAACTTGGCATATTCTGTGATTTTATGAACCTTTTATATTGAGTCACTGGAATATACCATAAAAACTTTTTATCATCACACAGAGAACACAACAGGCCAATACCAAGAGAAAGGCTGCACATAAAATACAGCATTTGGTCATGTCCCAGAGCAACAAGATCAGCCACATACCTGTGTGCTCAATACTGCCAAGGCACTTCAGTCTGTTGTGCAGGCTCTGGGAAGATTTAGTGTTGTTGAAACTCAGTGGTGAAACTGTTAAGAGGAAATAAAAAATGGCTATTATATTTTCTTAGGGGATTCACTGTGGTATTCCTTACATTATTTTCTACTTTTTTAATTTGGAAAAAATATTTCCATTCATCACTCAATACTTGTCATAGAACTGTTTTTGTAAAAGTGAGCACGAGCTTAAGTCAATCTCTAATCCACAAATTCTCACAAGTTTATGTAATTTTACCTAGTTTCATCACCCTAAGAGACTGCCTCAGGTAGAATCTTACAGTAGGGGAACAGATTAATAATTTTCTTGAAACAGATGATGTAGGAAGTAAAAGATACCAACAACATGAGAATGGCAAGTTTATTTAGTAAGGGCTTTAGCAACACAAGCCAGTCTCTGAAGATAAGGTCACAGTGCTGGAATTAACTGCCAAATTGTCAGGAGCTGGGACTATACTTCTTTTCCAGGTTCAGTGAATCTTATGAGAAAGAGGGAAAAGATCCTCCAAGCTTGAAAATGATGGTCTCTATCCATCAGATAAACACTGTAACATTGGCCGATGTGAAACAGAAAAAAAGTGAGGAAGTACAATAATTCGCATTCAGACAGAAATTTAAAAAATTCTTGAAAACTTTTTAGGTCTTTAGATAGAGAAAAGTGTTTGAATAACTGGTTTTAAGAGATGAGATTTTTTTTTCATGGGCTGTTTTGTAAAAGGAATAAACTTTTCATTAAAAGTTTATTGCAATGGTAATTGCTAAAAAAATCTGAATTAGCAAAGCCTTTAGAAGCACTATAAATACAGTAACAGTTTCATTGTATTTTACACAACTATTAATACCAATATAGTAAAATAATTCCTTGAAAAGCCAAAAACCAAATGGACCTCAGCAGTAGCAGCTGAGTGTTTAGAGGGCACTTCTGCAGCTCAGGCACCTGAATTACCCATTACTTTCTGTAATTGACAGTATTGTCACACAGCAGCTTCTGGTTTAAAGGGAGAATTTAGTTGAAAAAGAAAATCGTAATCAAAAATGTTTTGAGTATTTTACTACCCACCTCCCCATTTTAAAGTATTGATTTGTGAATAATGAAAGTTACTGATTAAAAAAATAGAGATTAATGAAACATCATTCAGACAGAATGTCAGCCATGTCTACACAGCACACACACGTATAGTACAAAATGCTTCTACAGCCAAGAACTGTAAAGGCAGGACTGTCACAGGAACATAAGAATTGACCATAACAGGAATGCAGTGTGCAACTCCTCCATTACTTATGGAGTACAGTACATTGTGCCACATTAAGCACTACATGCAGCAGTAACTGAAGCATGCCAAGCTCTCTCCAGATGCTCTAAAGGCTGTTATCATGGCTTACTAGACCAACCCCCTCTCCTTCCTCGTGAGGTATCCTGTGCTCAGGACAGTGCTGTGAACCAGGTGTAACCCACCTGCACACACAGCCCCACAGGTACAGCATGCAGGCATAGACACTGCTGTTCTGGGCACATCCTGCTTTGCTTCAGGAGCAACATTTACATTGTGAATGAGGCACAGCAGTTTATGTACAGTGCTGGTGCAGCTGGGTAAGAAATGCAGAGGTGACAGCCAAGTGATGCAGACACAAAGTCCATCCACATAGAAAGGTGGGGCAAGACTATTTACAAGAGCATGTAGTGATAGGACAAGGGGCAGTGGATTCAAAATGAAAGAGAGTAGGTTTAGATTAGATATTGGGAACAAAATATTTAGTGTGAGGGTAGTGAGGCACTGGAACAGGTTGCCCAGGGAAGCTGTGGATGCCCCATCCCTAGAGGTGTCCAAGACCAGGTTGGATGGGGCTCTGAGCAATCTGGTCTAATTGAAGGTCTCTGCCCACAGTGGTGGGGTTGGAACTAGATGATCTTCTGGTCCCCTCCCAACCCAAACCATTCTATGAGTAAATGTGACAATACTTTAAGAAGACTTGATGGCAAAGTATACTTAATTGTTTACTGCACTGAGGACAGGGTCAGCCAAACTGTTGGGGAGACCCTCTGCTGAGTCAAGAGGTTCAGAAAGGACCCCCTTACTTTCTAAAGGACCCCCTTACTTTCTAAACTCTTGAGGGCAGTTTAGGTGTGGCTGGATGTAGACTTAGTCCAAGACTTGACCAGCAGTCTACAAAGGATTATGTGTATACAATCAATCCTGTGTCTCATTTAGGTAAGATTTCAAAGTTAAGCATGCTATTAAGCACTTTGTGAGAATCTGTCACTCCTTGAGGCTGAGAGATTCCTTTCTGTAAGTCTGTTACTGTGGCACCTATTCCACTTTGTAATTAGGATCTATTTATGATGAAGGGAACTCTGACCTGTATGTACATTACATATTCCAGAATTTATTGATCCTCAGCTGCACAGCTTGTTGCAGGCTGGTGGGTTATCTCCACTAAAAATTCTTCTTTTTATATCATGGCCTCCCTGTTGCTAACTCACAGCTACTTCCCACTCCTGTCTGTCTGTTGCCCATATTAAAGCTCAAAATACATTTCATCATGTAATAAGGCCTCCTTACAAACAATTTTGTTCACTCACTGACACATAAAAAGTATGTGCCAGTTTTCAAGCCATTAGTTAATGTTTTTTGTTAAGATACATTGCACTGTGGATGGCAAACCTATTGCTCAGTTCTTGCTTTCTGAAGTGTGAATCACCCTTTGATAAGGTGCAGGTCACTTTTTTGGAACTGTGCCCATCTATGTGGTCTCACTGGCCTAAGTCCAAAAGCAGCACTGAATGTTGTCCCAATCAGTATGTGCCTGGTCTGCAATTCAATGTTCTCACAGACAGGCCTGCTGCAGTAGAATTGAAAGCATTTGGTGTGTGTTGTTTCAGACTCTTTGGAAGCCTGTAATACATGTTCTTGTGAAAGGTTACTGCTGTCAGACATAGGCTTGAAGCAAATTAACGCTTGAGACCCATTTAATATATGAACAGCTAAGACAAAAATGTGTAAGAGAAAGAGCTAAGTTGCCGAACTTCGGGTGCTCAGAAAGTCGAGTTACTACACACTGAGTCTAGAAGGCAGCTACATGTCTTTGTGGCTTTACTCTCTGTAGACCCTTGTTTTCTTGTAGCTGTGTGTGCATGTAACCACCAGCTATGGCCTGCAGTGGGTCAGTTATGGTGCTGGACCTGGTGAGGTGGATTTGAGGTGAACTTTGTTACATGTCTAGTTGCTGAAAGAGTTACTCATTCTTGTGGAGAATTAAAATAGAAAATTAATACATAAATTAATTCAATTTTATCTCCACAGCATATACCCTTCCTTCTTGTCTCACTACCCCTACTAAAGCCACTCTGCATCACAGGGTGCCTTTGGAACTAAAAGCATGTCTGAAATAAGAGTCATAGGTGTCATTAATCGAAGAGATTTCTTCTAATTTCTTTGCCTTTGTAAAAGAGGCATTCTTTAAGTCAGGCAATGAGAGCCATTAGGGCTCCTCCTGGAGGTCTAAGCTGTTCACAGACTGCCTTATTGCTGTAAGATGAGTAGTACAATTTGAGTTTCCTGGCCCCATATGTTCTTTGCCTTTTAAAATCATATGCTGCTGTCAGATATCTAGAAACACCAGAGGACTACTCCTTTTGATATGCTGATGCTAAATCCAAGGACCAGAAAAATTAGACATAGAATAATGTTCCTTGTGGACATCATTTTCTCTGAAAAGAGTATTGGAATCCAGTGTTGTGAGTGGTGTGTGTTTATGCATATTGAGGCTGGAAAACAGACCAAAGCAACAAAGTTTTTTGGTTGGTGTTTTGGTTTGGTTTTTTTTATTTCCTACAAGTATGAAAGAAAAGACTGTTTCTCATTTTCTCGTATCTGAGAAAATATTGGATATGACAATGTCATGTAGATGAGTTAGAATTTTGTAACTGGGAGAATGAAGAACTGGGACCCAATTGTGTTAAATACATTGTCTAATTAGACTATGAAAGAAACCAGGAGTTTAGCAGGAGTTGGCGTGCTAAGTCATTTATCTAAATAAGTTGATTTGCAGTAAATACCAACTAAATAAAATTTTAGAAGGTACATAAAACTGCAGACTTCAAATGTATATTGCAAAGAGGAGAATTTTCTGTGGGGATATTCCACATTTCCCCAGAAAGAAGCTGGCTGCTTATTTAGAAACAATGGTGCTGTTGCAGCTGAAGCTATAACATCAGTCCAGGTGGATCTGACTCCCCTTGGCTTTTCTAATTTCCATTCTGGATTTTACATACTGCTTTCTCAGAAGCATCATACAAGAAATTATACCCATTATTGGGTAGGGAGAGAGGAAGAATTTTGTGATTCATCAGTGAGAGTTATCTGTTTTAAGCCTGTAGGCAGTTGTGTGGTGACCCCTTGTAACAGGAATCTTCAATTTGGTAGTGTCGGTGGTCAGGACCCTCTGAGACACAGTTGCCCACAAGATATATAGGCCTTGTGCTGCATTGGTGCTGGTGACCAGAGGATCCAAGAAAGACAGACTATGTACAAACTGTACAAGAGCAAAATGGAGAATCTTCTTTATTGCAAAATCATATGTTTTTATAGTGCAAAGATTGTTTTGGTTAACACAGCCAATATGAGAAAAAACTAGTGGTCATGTGTTACACAGAGGTCACTAAGCCAATATCTTAGTGCCACAGTAGATCACAAGACAATGTTTACATACCTAAGACATTGTATCATGCTCTGGACATGCTGTATGAATAATTTAATAATGCCACATAAGCCCATCTGGACCGGTCAGTGAAGTCACTTGGGCAAGAAGCAGGATGCCAGCCACAAACCTCAGAGCTAATGAGGCTTTGCCAAGTAATGACCTTGAAGTTTAGGACCTACATTTGGAAATAATAAATAGCTGGAGATGATCTCCCTGCAACCTCCAGGATGGCCTGGTGATTCTGCCCTCCTCAGAGGGAAGCAGGCTGCCCTCCACTCACAACTCCAGGCTTCTAGCATAATCCTTCAACAAGGAACATCTTGTAGCCAGTCATACCATTTTCAGACCTAAGTTCTTGTGAACTGTAATGGTTGTCTGTCAGTCCTTATCTATGTGATGTGAATATTTTTGATGTCCTGTGATTTCAAAATTGGGTTCCTAGTGCTAATCAATTGCTTTTCATGGGCTGCCAAGGTATGGGTTTTAAATAGAGAAGAGGATATTTTAACAAAATGTGGCACTGGACCTCTTGCTGAAGGGCATATGAAGACTATATTTATAGTGTGCTTTCCTTCTACACTTGGTTTATATTGTTTATATCTGATGTGTTGTGGCTGATTTGTAATAATATATTGAAACTTATTCCCTTTAAATAAAATTTTCACTATGCAACCAAGAACTTTGTCTTCTGTTTAAAGCAAGTGAGTATCTTGATATGAGAAACTGACCTACAGACTTTCCAGTAAAACAAGACTACAATTAAACCTAGTTTTATGAGCAAAGAAGAGGCAAATACTCATGATGTACCTTGCAGTGTACTGGTTATGCTGGTTTACAAGTAAACAGGCGGCAGAAATCAACCAATTTAAGAGAGATTACAAATCAGAGTTACAAAAAGATTACAAAACATACAATGATACAAAGTAAAACTGGTTTTGACCCACAAGGACAGAGTATAATCCAACACTCTGGGACAAGAACAGCGTTGTGCTTGTTAGCTTCTGTGCTGAGCACCGCACAGTCCCCCTCGGTGCAAAGCAGAAGGGAAGGAAACCTGTTGGTCAGGATGATGGTCACAGTTCTGTTGAAGTAATGATGTATTTGCCTCGAGAGTGGCTGTCACAGTGCTGTTCAAGTTCTATTCCTCCTGTGGATACAACAAGGGGTGCCAGAAGTCCCAAAACCTGTATATATCCCCAGGTCCAGGTGGGAATGCCCAGTACCTCCCCCAGGGCAGGGAGTTTCACAATGGGTGGTTTAACTCTGGGAGTCATGGGATATTTTGGACTCTTTGATAATTTAGTTCATTGTAACTGCCTATTGTGCCAGTGCAGCTGGGTTCATCAGCAGAGAGGACCTCTCCAGCTGGATGTTACCACAGTTGATTCATCGGTGTGAAAGGAGACACTCCCTTGCCTCAAAAGGTTTGTCTCCTTATCTGTTGTAGCGTGAGGTGTGCCCTGCGCAGCTGCTACAAATGATTCATTATTAACAGCCCATCAGAAATTACATAAAGGGTGTAGAACATACAGTTTTGGTTATACCAACATGATGATAAACTGGTCCTGGCCCATGTAACTATGACACTGGACATTCTGGCTGCAAATGGATAGGAAGATGCTCTGTTGTCATCTGGTGATGATGGTTCCAGCCAGGAAATTTTTCATCTTGTTAAAATGATTTGCTGGGATGTTTTTTTTTTTATAATTCTTCAAATTCTCTGTAATGCTTGAGATTGTACTGAATGCCTGAAGAATTGGAGAGGAACAAGCAAGTAGCCAAATTCATATAATGGACATGGGTGGAATTCGAATACTTTGCCCTCCAGTGCTTCATAATGGTAACTCTCAACTCCATTTGCAGAGGTCCCCTATAGGTAGCTCTTCTATTACTTCAGCTTCCATCTGAAGGACTAAGGACATCTTTTCAGCTATCAGATACTCATTAAATTGTCTAGAGAAAAGTGTTTGCCCTTCATAGCTTCTCATATCTGGTTTGCTCATCAGCGTTATCATGCTACAAAGACTACATCTACATGTACTGAAGGAAACACTTGCTCGTCAAAATGAAGAATGGTGCCTGCAGCTGGAGTCATCCTTTCTCACCTGTTTCATTTTGAAGCTTGGCAGAACCAGTGCTGCAGATGTTCAGATGTCTTGGTTCTAGTCCAATGTTTCCTTGGCGCACTTTTATAATTGATGGGCAGCAGCAATCATAAAGTGAATTGATCAGAGGGATAGATAACCTGCCAAGTTAAAGATGTTTCATTGCATTTTAAGACCACCAAAGAGAAACAGCACTACAGCTACTTGATTACTATGCAGTCACTATGCATCCCTGTCCTTGTGCTTGGTTCAGGAATATGGCCAAGAGGAAAACCAAGGAAAAAAGTAGGGATGCAGGGAAGTGATATGAAGTTTCACATTAGTTCTTTTCACTCCATATTTTTTCTGGTTGGGCTGCAGCAGAAACGCTCTGATCATGAGCTGCTTAGTGAAGGCCTTGCAGCAGGCTTTGTTGGCTCTGCTAGAGAAGCAACTCTTCCCCATTTCAGCTGCACAGGGAGAACATTGTTCTTTGGCTGCTGGGATCCTGTCATCGTTTATAGTGGTATCTGATTATCAACAGCAGTTTTAATCTTTACAGAGCTACTCATTGTTATACAGGTGGTATTGGATACACAAGGGAATCTCTGTAGTAATACCCACACATATGTAATTTTGTTTAGGGAGCATCTGCCATCATCCTGCCTTCTACTGATAGGAACCCTGACTGCCAAATAAGAGAAGCAAGGTTCACACCTGCACCTTTTTGCAAAGGCTACAAGAAACGTGTACAAATACCATAATTTAGAAATCAGCAAGCAAATTGTCCCTCTCTGGAAATGGATGTATGGCTCAGGCTCTAGAAATAGTGAAGGTTTGGAGCACAAGTCCTGTGAGAAGCAGCTGAGGGAGCTGTGGTTGTTTAGCCTGTAGAAGCAGCAGCTCAGGGGTGACTTTATCTCTCTCTACAACTATCTGAAAGGTGGTTTGTAGTCAGGTGGAGTTCAGCCTTTTCTCGCAGGCTACCGGCAACAAAAGACGGGACATAACGTTAAGCTGTAAGAGGGGAGGTTCAGGTTGGACATCAGGAAGAATTTCTTCATAGAAAGGGTGATTAGATATTGTAATGGACTGCCCAGGCAGATGGTGGAGTGACTGCCCCTGGAGCTGTTTAAGGAAAGACTGGACGTGGGTCTAGTTGACAGGATGGTGCTCGGTCAAAGCTTAGACTCGATGATCTCAGAGGTCTTTTCCAACTCAACTGATTCTGTGATTCTGTAAGGGGTGTAATTTGATAAAACCGCAACGGGTGGATCCGGCTTCGGAAGCCAGCAGCCGGCCGTGCTCCCCCGATCCTGCTTGCCAGGCCGTGCCCGTGCCCGTGCCCCTGCCCCGCGGCTCGGGCCCTCCCAACGCTGCTCGAGGCGGCGCAGACACTGCCGGGCCCCTGCGCAGCTGCCGGGCCGGGGCAGGATGGCCGGGGCCGCCCCCGCTGCGCCGCAGCACTTTAATGGCAGCCCTGGCGGCTCTCCGCAGCGATGCTGCCCGCCCGCAGCTGGGGCCGCCTGAGGCCCGCGGGCAGTGCCCCGCAGGGCGGCCTCGCCTTCTACGTGCTGTGGGCTCTGCGGGAGCCGCCGCGGCGGCTCGGCAGGTGCGGCCCGGCCCGCTGGCTGCGCGGCTGCCGTGGGCCAGACGGGGGCCGGTCCCTGTCAATGCTGGGTTCCCCCACGGGCCGGAGCCACCCGCACGCTTTTCCTCGGCGCTGATTTCTGGAACTGCCCCTCCTCGCATGGCTGCGCTGCCACGCCCTTGGTCGTGGCGCCACTCCCTTCCCACTCTGTTTTATTCATAGCATCCTTGCGTGATTTCGTCTTTAAATGACACAAGCCTTCTCCTTTCACTCTTTCCTGGCATAAACGTGTTTTTAGGCCTTTTTTCTTTACCTTTCGTTTTATTCCTTGACGATTATCTTGGTTATTTTCTTCCCTCCCCTTGCAGCCAGTCTAGCAAGATGGGCTTCCAGGCTTGGCTGCCCCTGCCATTGCCAAAGCAGCTGGTGGTGTTCAGCCTGGGAGACTGGAGCTGTTACTCTCCGGACACGAGCATTGCCGTGGATGTGCTGGTGTCCCCAGGTGTTGCGCCACAGCGGGTTGGCACACTGGAGCCCACACGCAGGTTACGGCAGGAAGGTTATCGTGGAAAAGCTTTCTGATCTCTGGTGCTGTCTGCTTCTGCTTGTGGTGTCCCAAAGCTGCTCGGGCCTGCTGATCCTCCTCTGTGGCATTTTTCTCTAGTGCTCTTTCAGCTTCCTTTTGGCTGCTTTTGGAGCTGGATCTTTTCTGGCTTTGGGCTCTTACTTTTTAGTGTAGGAACAGGAATTTTACCCTAGTCAGTGTCACTTGTGGGCTGAAAATCTGTGGTCCCTTGTGCAGGTCTCTGGTGTGGGAAGATGTCTGGAGAACAGATATTTTCATGGCCTCATTGAAAGAGATGGACAAAGGCAACCCTGTGAGGCTTGTCCTGACTGTCAATGGACAGGTAAAAAAAATTAACATCTTCCTCTCCTCCTGCCTGGGGTCCCAAATATTGTCACTTCTGAGCCACAGAACTTCCTCTCCTATCTCTCCTTTTCCTTCTCTTTGCTGCTTCAAGGTGGAGCTGACAAATGCAGATCTGTTAATGCATATCTGTGTCAGACCCAAACTTTCTGTGATGCTCCAGGCCTACCCTCTAAACAGAGCTTTGCCAGAATACCTGTGTTGTAGGAGACAGGCAGCAAGGAGCAGTTCACTTCCATTTCTACTCTCTCTTGAGTCTTTGGTATTTACACAGTTGTCTCATCTACTGAAGTCCTTGGATTTAACATATCACAGTGCCTGGATTTCCTTTTCTGTGTTCTGTTGGTGCCATAGATGGTGTGGGCTATTCCACTGCAGGGAATCTGTCCCTTGCCAGACATCTATTTGCCCACCCTTTGTGGTTGGAGGCTGGTAGACTTGTTTATGTCCTTTTATTTTGTCAATGTTTCTGCCACAGCTGCCCCGAGCTGTCTCCAGCAGCACGCCTGCCCACCACTTCCTTGTCCCAGAGACCATGCAATCACCAGTGCTCCCAGCAGATGATAGACCCATTGACAAGGACCTGGAGGATCCTATTGTGGTATGTGTATCCTGGAACCTTCCTCTTGTAACCCTCTCCTTAGTAACTTCTCCCTCACCAGCAGCCACTCAATTGATGTCTAGCAGAAACATTTGCTGTTACTCTTTTAGTTAGACCTGCTAAGCGAGTTTTGGAGCCAAAGATTCACTTGTGCTAAAGAAAGAGGTATTCTCCATTGAAATGCCTTTGGAAAGATTGAATTTAACAGTGCTTGGTGGGATGATCAATTAGCCTGTGTACTCCTGGCACAGAGGGACTTTCTGGCTTTCCATTGCCTTGTTCAGCTATGCCCAGCAGCCAGCAGTCTGAAAGTGGGCCACAGCAGGAGGTAGCTGCATTGCTCAGCATCTGTTTGGCAGCTGTACTGTTGGCATGCTGGCCCTTAGGACTCAATGGGAAGATGAACCTAAAAACAAGCACCACATGAAAGTGATCTCTGGCCCGGTAAGAGAGAATTCACAGTAGCCTCAAGTCTTTTTCATCAGAGCTAATTTGACTGGGACTCTTGTCACAGGTTAAGAGTCCGAACTCAGAGGTGCCTGCTAGAGCATCCAGGCCTGGGAGGAAGGATGTCCATCCACCACTGAGGAGCCTAGTGGTACCCTGTGCCCTGAAGCCACTATCTGGCAAAGTGGAATCCAGTGAGGCCTGGAGGAAGAGTCCTGTCCAAGGGCCTCCAAGAGTCCACTCCAAGAAGCCCAGGAAAGTTTTATTTCAACCCACAGCATCTGAGAAAGATCTTGATGAAGAAGGTAATTCTGGTAGTTTCCAGCTTTATTTTAAAGGTCTTGCCTGAATGATCTGTCAGTGCTGCTGGGCTGCAACTTCCCTGTCCACTTTTCTGTATACCTCGTAAGCATGAGGGGCTTGTTTGTCTTGGCTTGCAAATATCAGATATTTATTCCTGGATCAACTGCTTGATGAATTTCTGCCTGCTGGGAAAAGGCTCTAGAACATGGGATATTCTTAGTGCCAATACTTTGTACTATAACATAATATGCATATCTCTTCATAGAAGTAGAAGTATTCTATAAATGAAGGACAAGAAAGTTACCTACTGTGATGCTCTGTAACATCCCTATTAGTCTGTTTGTTCCCCTACTAACAGCATGTCATTTGGTCCATAGAAGAATTTGGTTATTATTACAGTGCAGAGACTATGAAAAAGAATACATATAATTAGTATAATTGTACTGACTTTTCAGTTGTGAGATGGTAACTGCTAAGGATTTGGAAACAAAACCGTAGGCTTCTGGAGTGTGAATTCCAAGTCACCTCCAGGACATGACCAAGTTTATGTGTAAAAGTTTGACAATAACTCAGCGGTCCTCATGTGAAATGACTCACAAAGGCAAATATAGCTCCATCTGTCCACTGCAGGCAGTGTGAGAAGGGGGAAATGAGGTGCCATCAGAGGGATGAAATGTAATGGTGACACCATGATGGCAGTCAAAGGAAGTGTGCCCTGTTTTTGGCACTTCTTCTGATGAGACTTCTTTCATGATTTTTGGTCTTGCACCTTGTTTATTGCAGTGGGGTAGCTTTGTGCTGGGGGTTGGAGAAAGGAAGGTCAAAGGGCTCTTAAACTGTGGAGCTGAGCTCTTTCCATGGTATATCTACTGGCTGCTTTCTTTATGAGGCCATCTCTGTGTTCCCTCTGCAGATCTGGCGGTGAAGGAGTTGCAAGGTGAGGATTTGGTTCCTGTACTACAGTTTGTCTTTTCAGTCACTTGGTTATGCTATTCCTTCCCTTTAATATCAAAAGCCTCTCTTGCTTTCTCCTGTATCTCCCCAGAGATCAAGAATAATAAGTAGGTTTTGTAATATACTGTTGCTCTCCATGCAATTACTCAGTATAGGTGCTTCCAGTACTGTCAGGCTTTCTGATATGCTTCTGTAGCCCCTCTGAATCTCAGGAACACCTCTGGGTACATATCCCTTTGAGGAAAAGGGTAAGATGTGGAGCAGATTTGATAAAAAGGTTTTATTTTAGGTTGTTCAGCCAACTGCAGGGGCCTGGGAAAGGAAAGGAGGAGGAACAGAGCAGCATAGGGAATATCTGAAGCAGCTCCAAGTTTCTGATTGTTCTTGGGCACTTACAAGCTGTCCCTGCGTAGCCCTCCCTCAAAGGAGTAACACAGTGGATAGCACAACTGGGATATCACTTCTGGGGATAGATCATCAATGGACATCCAAGCTTATCTGAAGTGGCAGCCTTGTATGCATCCTACATTTAGCTATTCTTTGCTTGTGAAGTCCTCGTAGTACAGCAATTATCCCCCTGAGCCAACTGAAAAGATTCCTCAGGGAGCTATGTCTTTTGCCACTGCAGAGGGAAGGGACTGGGGCCCTTGCCTTTCTATTTGTCCCCTCTGAGCATTCAACTGTCTTGTTCTCCTTAGCAGGGAGGGCAGCTAAGGGTGTTTTCCATCTTGCTCTGCTCACAGCCCTGTGCTCTCCTCTTCTCAGGCAGTCCCAGCCCTCGTTGGTGCCATGCCATGTGCCTCAGTGACCTGGGGACAGCTGTTCTAATTGGTGGAGAAGGTGTTGATCAGCAGTCCTGCAAGGATGCCCTCTGGAAGCTGGAAATCGGTGTGCACTTCAGGGCTGTCAAAGGCGATGGGGGCAGTGGGACTCAAGGACAACTCATGCAGATGAGAGGGGGCACCTGGGGGTCTGTGTATATGGAGGGGACAGCACACGTGTCACATCTTTTAGCATAGTCACCAGGGTGAGCTGACAGCATAGTGTGCCATGTGAGCCTCTAGGATTGTATGTGAGAGACCTCTAGGTGTAAGTTCTGGAAAGAGTTGAGAGAATTTTAAGGGATAAAAGCAACAGTGCAGTTTGCAGTCTGTGTGGTGACTGGTGAAGTGTGAGATTCAAGTCCAATGCCTTGTGTCTTTCTGCACCTCACCGATCCTCTGTTTCACCTTGCTATTCCCCTTGATTCCTTACACAGAAACAATTCCGTATGAGTTCCCTCTAGCCCTGAATCAAAGGAGAGGAGAAGACAAAGGGAGCAAGGCTTTGAGTAAAGATTTTGACATATTCTTTAAATCTACAGAAATCAAGAGCATCTTTGAACTCCCACACCAACTGTCTGATGTTTTTCTCACAGACAATGATTTATGGCTTCCTGTGGGTTTCCAGCTACAAAACACTGTGCCATCGTGCTTGCATGGTCACACAGCTACCTACGACCCTGACTCCAAGCGTATCTACATCTTTGGGGGCATAAGGGAGGACAAAGACTACAGTAGTATCTACATTCTGGACACGGTCACCTGGAAATGGCTCCTTGTGGCTGTGAGTACTGCATCTTTTCCAAGACAAAAGCACAGGAGGTGTGGCAGGTTCTGCCTGAATGTGGCAATCAGTATGCCCGTGTCCTTATTCCAGTAGGTTTTTCCACTGTTGCTGCAGATTATCCGAGATGCTTAGTTGGGTTTGACAGGTCGAAAGCTATGTTGAAAAGCCGTAAGCTTGACAGAAATCAGGAGCTTTGCCTACAACGAATGAAGCAGGGTGAAAAAATAGTTGCTTGCAGGGCGTTGTGCCTGACTAAGCTCATGGGTGGGAGGTACTGTATAAGCAGCAGAGGGAAATGGCTTCTGATTTTATATGGTGCCTTTGAGAGCAGCACTAAATGGTGAGATGAAGAGCTGGTCTTCTTAAATCAGGATCTGCTCTGAGCATAGCAGAACTCTGAGAAGAGGGCTGTGTCAGCAAGGCACTATCTGACCCTTTCCTGGCTAAGGCATAGATGGCTTTTACAGAGTAAGCCTGGATGAGGTCTTTGTTTCATGACATCTTCTGAGGAAGCTGGTGTGGGAGATTGACTTCTTTCTCCTATCAGAGCATTCTGGTGGTGCAGAGTATGCAAAGAATGCACTGTCTGCCTGTGAGCAAAGATCTGGCTGAGAAGCCAATAAAGTGAAAATTGAGACTCACTCTGTGGACCTTTTTCCTATGGGTCATGCAGCAAATAATGTCCTTGTAATAAATATATGTTGAACTTTTTCCAGGCTAAAGGGAGAATACCAGTGCTCACCTACCATAGTGCAACTATCTACCACAAGGAGCTCTTTGTTTTTGGAGGAACTTTCCCCAAAAAGGCATCACTGTCAGTTGGACCCTGCAGCAATGTGCTCTATGTCTTCAATCCAGAGCATGAAATTTGGTATCAGCCCATCTCAGAAGGGGAGAAGCCTCTGCCTAGGCTTGGGTAAGAGTGCTCTAATTCCAGTCATCAAAAATAGAGCAGGAAACCTCTGTTCACCTTCCCTCCCACATCAGTGTAATTTCCTAAATACTAGGTCATTGTTCTCCACCGTTTACCCCTTAAAATAAGGCTGTGTTTTGAGCAATGTGACTCTTGGTACTTCCTATCATGAACCTTGATGGGATTCTGTCCTTGGGCTACAGTAGCTGTGGGGAGAGGCAGATGTAGACAGAAGCTATGGCAGCCCAATAGAAGAAACCAACTCTAAAATGGAAGTTTTTAGAACTTGCTGAAGATGCTATATTCTTACTTCCTCTCTGCCCAGGCATTCAGCTACTCTACTGAAAAACAAACTGCTGATTTTTGGGGGTCGGAAGACTTCTCTCTACCTCAGTGACATGCACATTCTGGATCTGGGTAAGAAAGTCTGTGCCAGTTGGCTGCCTTGGGAAGGTCTGTTGTAAGACAGGGATGGGGGAATGAGGCATTCTCAAATGGAAGGTAGTAATAACACTGTAAAAACTCCTGACTAGACAATGGAGATGGAAGAACTATGGGATAAAAAATAACTCAAAACCAAGCACCTTTCTGGGGTAATAGAGGAGGGAATGGATTGCAACAAGACTGCTTTTTTTGAAGAAGCTGGGTAATAGAGCAAGCAGGTTGTTGTTGTGGCAGAATATTTAAGTTTTGTCTAGTTACAAGGCTGAGCTTTTTGGACATTTCATCTGCATTTTCCCTGGCTGTCAGGTTTCATGGAGTACACACCAGTCCCCTTCCTCTCAGGACAGCCTTCTGCACGTTGGTAAGATCCTATTGCAGACCCAGGATCTATCTTCTTCTTCTATCTTTTCTCCTTGAAGTCAAATTTAAGCAGTGCTGGTGATCAGACTCAGTTGCCTATCTCTGTCCCACTAGACAAAATACAGTGGATGGCTTCCCTGCTGTGGGATCAGGAATTCCTGTGCTGTCCTTGTTGGTGCCCATATGGTGTGGGGCCTACAGACCCCTTAGTTTCCCTGGAAATTTAGCTTTCAGGCTTTGTGCTGTGTGTGAGTGCACTATATTGTTTGGTCTCCTCAGTACCTGGAGAGGTACTGTGCCACACAGAGAGAAGAAACTCCTGAACTATCACTATGCTGTTCCTAATGGGATACAATTGCCCACTAGAGCAATGACCTAAGTCAGGGCCGAGTCTAGCTAGCCTGCTATCTCACCCCACAGAGCAAAACATAGGACTTTCAATAGCTTCTTCCGAGATAATGAGGTGCTTTTCAGGCCTGATCATGTCCTGATCTGCAGAGGCAAACATACAGCTCTTTTAGGGTTACTCAGCAAGTCAGGGTAGAAAAGAAGCAGAAGTTAATTTCCTTTCTGCAGTTTAAGCCCCCAGCCTCTTGATGAAGTTTGCCCATCCCTGCCCTTTGCTGTGACTGAGGCCAGCCCAGCAGGTTTCGCCGTAGTCACCTTTTGGCTTTGCTTTGGTCACAGTTTTCATGCAGCTCTGGCTGTTTCGGACCAGAAAGTTCTGATCAGTGGAGGCTGCAATGCCAAAGGAGCTCTGCATGATGCCTTTGTCTTCCACTTAGGTAAGTGACTCTCCTGCCATTTCCGTATCTGAAGGTAACTCTGGGACTGCAGTGGTGTTTCCGAACACCTAGTGTAGTCCCTTTGTTTCGTCCCTTGCACTAGGAGTAGGCTTGTCAGTAATGCTAGCCCCTTTCCCCTTCAGATACTCTTTCATGGAGCACAGTGATCCACCATGACCTCTGCTCTGTGCCCCGAGCTGGCCACACACTGCTTGACCTGACTCCTGCCCACCTGAGGGATGTGGACAAGAACAAAGAGGAGCACAACCTGCACACGGTGTTGGTCTTTGGGGGCTCCAACTGTGCAGGGACCTTTTACAACAGCACAGTCAAGATCCAGCTGGACCTAGGATAATGCAAAATACTCAGAATGAGCCTGAAGAGCAAGGGCTCTTTACCAGCTTTAATACAGACATGAGTGGCAATAAATGAGTCCAAGCAATGTGGCAGTCCAAGTATCTGTATGTGAGTGAATGCCACCTTAGCACAAGAGATCTCTGATTTGTAACATCTTTCTGATGCTGTGGGTATTGTTCTCTTAGGGTAGCTGATACACAGTATCAGATTGGCAGAAATTCCATCCCATGTGTACCTGGGCTCGGGTGCCAAAATATTCAGTGGGATCTGATCTAGGCCTGCAGAGGAACATAGATGTGGGGATATGTGGGTTTCCCTTCTTGCCCTACAAGTCTTTAGGCTGGAGTTCCTGGAGTGCTTTCAACCCTGAAGGTAACTCAGGTGTTTGGTTTCATTTGGGAGAGTGGAATGGGATTTACTCCTGCCGCTTGGAAAGTCCTCATAGGAAAGCACAGGCATGATTCTGATTTTGAGAGAATCTGTGTGGGATTCCCTTGGACAACAGTCTGCAGCTGAAGAGTAGGAAAACACATAGAGCAGTGTTTGAGGATGGGTAAAGGAAGACAATGTAATTTTCAGGTATGTTATTTGCAAGGTTGTTCCTTGCTGACTATCGCACAATCACTTATCTGTGCTCTAGACAGACCTTTATTATAAATTCTATATGGCTGCTGCTACATAAGGAAGAGGTATGAGTCCTCTATTCCAGGTAGTAATCATCTTATTATTGCAAGGAGTGGCAGAGTTGCTGACCTGGCTCTTCCAAGATCCACGGGACCCAACAAGGGTTAGGATTAAACTGTGTTCCATCAGAGACAGCTCTTACTGTTCATATCCATGGCACTGATTACTATGCCATAGCTCTGAGGCAGCTCCAAGGACAAGCACACTGTGATTCCCTGATGCTCTTTCTTTAGATGGCAGAAAGCAGCAGCCCCTGTGGAAAGTCTGGAATTGGCTCACAGTTGTTTGTGGCCACATTCCCCAACCCAAAGCCATACAAAAGGAACTTATGATAATTATGGATGCTTCTGCTTTAATATACTTCATGGAGATAGATTAGATAGAAAAAACAAGTAACTGCAAATGTTTCAGCACAAACATAGCTCCTCCAAGTTATCCAGGCTACTTCCAGGTCCTCTGTTCTTCTTCCCACCCACATGAAAGAGAGACAATAGTACTAGGGCTTCCTGTTGGCACTGACATCTCACTCAAACTGTACTTCTTTGTCACTCCAGCTTACTCAATTTAACGAGTAGAAGGGCTTCAAGCTTGCAGTTCTGCAGGAGTATCTGGCTGCCGGGATGGGTGGCTTACTTTGAAGGCCTCTAACTCCAAGAGAGCTTTATTTATTCTGGTTATTGTTGGATATGGACCCATGTCCACTTTGAATCTAGAAAAGGAAAAGAATTTATGAATATCACAGGCATTTACAGTAACAGAGAAGATTCATCCTTGTAGGTTTAAAATAAAATGCTAGAAAGGTTAATTAGTGCCTGTAAAGGCTGTGAAGTCTCCTTCTCTAGAGATACTCAACACCCACGTGGATGTGATCTGTGCCACTTGCTCTAGATGAACCTGCTTTAGCAGGGAAGTTGGACTAGATGACTTCCAGAATTTCCTTCCATCCCCAACAATTCTGTGATCTTCACCAGGATTTTACATAATATGCAGCACATGTAAGAAGGCACTATGCTTTTCCTGGGAATCATGCAGCCACTACTTGTATGGGTTTAAGGCTTATAACAATACAGTCAGATTACTCTTTTCCTCCTGTGTACAGTGTAAATATAAGGTTAACAAAGAGACAGAACATGGAGTGTGGGCAACCTCAGCTTTTTTTAAGGACATAGATCAGGATTCCTCACAGGGGCCTCTCAGAATAGAGCATTGCTCCTTATTTCCAAGAGCTTCAAAAAGAGACAGTATTTATCACATAGGAAAATTCATGGAGAAGAACCATAACTTGCTAGGGCAGGCAGGAGGCATACTTTCTAACAGGTACAAGGAGCAGCAGAAGGTAAACTAACAGCTCAGCACAAGGAATAGGTGTCCATGAAGAACCCTTCAAGCTTAGCCTTAATTACCTTTCAGCATTGGCAACTTGAGGCACCAAGCACAGATCAGCCATGGAAATCTGCAAATGTAGCAGAGAAAAGGGGTTAAAGTAATGCAGAACCTGTTCTATCACACTTCACAGTGATGGCAGTCTTCAAAAGCAGGATAGAAATTATTTTTTCAGCCAGTACAGAAGAGTTACATGACAATATAATTATTTAATCCAGCATTAATAATACAACATTAGTACAAGAAAAAGAACTTCATAGGAGACACTAGCAGAAGAACCAATCAGCCTTTAGGGAATTTTTTTCTTTTTTATTTACCACCGGAACATGATGACCTGAAGGACACTGTGTTTCTATGGCAACTGCCTCTGAGCAAACAGGTCTGCTGGCAAGCTGCAGAGGGACGTGATGGAGGGAGTGGGGCATTTGCATGGCTGGGAAAAGATGAATAAATTTGGCTTGTTTGCACTGCAGGGGTATCAAGTAGCTCCTGTCAATGTCAAGACTTGATATGTGACAAGGCCTCTGCATACAGGCTCAGGGACTTGCATGAAAAGACAACTCAAGGACTAGACTGCTAGCTGCCTACCTGCACAGAGGTAGCTGCCTCTACCCTGCTCCCCTGGTCACAAAGGCCTGAGTCCCCCTCAGAGAACACATTATTCTTCAACATTAGATCTTCTAAGTAGCCTTTGTCCACCAAGTGCTCCATAAGGCTACTACTAGACAATTCTCTGCATCACAGGATATTGCAGGAGCCTTCCTTTTTTTCTCAGGCTTTTACAGGAAAGATCCAATTGCCTGCCAAAGAGAACTACTAAATGGAAGAGGCCTGAGCTGCCTCTATCTTGGTAAGGATCAGAACAGCTTGTATATGAGCTTGCTATGTAATCATTATATGTTAAAACTGGACAATCAGAGCATAAAAATACAAGATGGTTAAAGATTTCACATAACAGGTGTAAGAACTGAACCCATGTTTCTTAAGTCAAGCTTTGCCCCTGTGACAGAACACTGAACTTCAGATCTCTTAAAGATGATATATATATAATCTGCTTCCACATCATTTAGTAGAAGCCAGATCCTAATTACAGCTGCAGAATCTGGCCATTAGCAGCTTATAGGCAGGGACACGTAAGCATCTCCATAACTCTTTGCCAGTCAATAATGGCCTAAGTAGGACCCATGCAGCTGTTTTTTCTTATGGTGAAGGCACTGCATGTAACTTCAGGCACATGAGGTTGTGCTCTGTCTCCTCAGCTAGTTTTCTTTCTTATTTTAGAGAAGATACTGGAGTTTTCAGTACTGCAATGATACACAACACTCTCAGATACTTACTTCATCCCCCACACAGTAGCGTCCAGCAGTATGCTGCAGAATCTGCTCCACTGCTGTCAAGAGAAGTGGTACACTGGAGTGAGGCATTGGAAATTCAATTGAAAGGGATACCAAAGACTTTTTAGACTGGGAATTATGAACAAGGGCATTCTGACCCTGAGCAGAGTACGAAAAAGGAGCAATTTGGAACAGAAACTAGAAGGAACAGGAATCTTACAACACCATAATTATGGAAATCTTTATGGTCCTTCAGATTACTTGGACCCAGGGTGATTTCAGCTGCTTCAGACAATGCACCTGAAATGCTAAGAGGATAATGTAAAAATATGTGAGCAGGAGGGGAGAAATGCAAAGGTTCAATCAGTTTGTGTCTGTCCAGAAGTAAAGATGGGCCTGTCATTGCAGTGCATGGTGGAAAGGGGTTTAAGGAATCAAAAGGCACCCTATTTCTCCCAAAGAGGTAAAGACATACTCTGCTGCTTGCTAGACTCTGTCAGAATTTGCCATCAGATATCTGTTGTCTGATTCCAAAAGCACAGATAGATAGATAGATAGAACTTCAAAGTAAAAGGCACTAGTTTGGGAGCAGCTGGATGGAAAGGAGGGCTGTGAGCCCTCATGCTTTAGAGTAAATCAACTGCTGCTGTACGCAAAATGGCTCCAGGCTTCCCCTCTTCCAATGTGCAGCAGTGGAAGTGCCCTATGGACAGCATCTTTCCTCTGGGACCCTGGAAAGCTACCGTTTCCGGAAAAGGGACTCTGGGCAGGAAGAGCACTGTTTCTGCCTGCAGGGCAGGACCCCAGCACATCAGCCCAGGAAGTTCTGTTGTTCTGCTTGGAAAGGCAAGTAGGGTGCCAGCAGTGCAGCATTTTGTAAGGTCAGACAAAATGCAGATCATTTTGGATATGGAATGTACCTTGAAAGCCAGATGCAATACAGTTCTGAGCCCATTCTGTTTTTTTCTCTCCCATCTGTTTCAGGACACTCAGGTTCTGCAGAGCAAAAGCAACCTCTAGGTTAGATGACTGCTGCTGGCTAGATCTTGCCCACTGTGTCATCCAGTGGAGGAGAGGGAACATGAGCAGTTGCCAAGCGTGAACCCCTAGCCTGAATTCAGTTGATTGGGTCAGCCCTGGCCTCATCCTCATTGAATGGTGCACCCTATTGTATCTTTCTCTTGGCATTGTCCTTCTGTAGCAGTTCCTAGAGCATTGTAAATAAACCGCGGAGGATGTTCTTTCTATTTTCTTCTTTTTCTTGGGACATCACGAGACGACCAATATGATCAAAAGTGAAGCCTTTATTTCAGAGCATCAGACATATTTTTATACTATACTCTCACTTGCTCACAGCCTCTAATAATTACTATTGGCAGGCAGTTCTTACAGTATCGCTATTGGTTAATAAACTTATGAGCACACTTCTACAGACTCTAATTGGCTACATCTCCCCACAGCAACGCAGGTTGTGTTTGGCTTGTTTTCCTCTTTGTTTAAGTTTCTCTTGCTTATACCAAGGTCAAACTATGTTCCTTTGCGTGCTTTCTTATGAGAACAGCCAGGTCGAACTGTCCTAGCATATCTCGTGTATTCTTTTCCCATGAGAACAAGCCAGGCTGTAGGCCTGCTCTCTCATCAAAAGCTGAGTTGTGCAAGGGGGCTTATTGCCCTCCAAAAATCCTATAACTCTGAAAATTCCCAATACTAGAGCATCCCTTTGCCTCTGCTTTTGGGTTACTCAATTCTCTTCTTCCTAAAATGTCATAGATCCAACAGAAAAACCGTATGGGTTCAGCTGTTTCTGGAAAGAACCCTGGGGTGTTATAGGATTTTCTGTGTTGGAAATAGTGTATTGTTGTTGCCATTGACAGATCAGGCAGAGGCTAAGCACAGATATCATCTGCTAACACACAAGTCTGAAGCTCTGCCACCCTGTTGGCTGGCAACAATTTAAAGACACTGAGAATTTCAGAGATGGAAATCCTTTCTTTTTTTTTCGTTTGCATGGGTCTGACAAGGCAGTACCTGGAGTGGTTGAATGCCTGAGACAATGTGATCAGCAATCATTCTGACTTGGGCCCTCTTCTTCAGATCTTGAGGCAGGAGCCTGGGGTTAGGCCTTGTCTCTTCTAGGTAATGAATTATAGCTAGCTGTAGTGAACAAAGACATAATGGGAGGTTATTGGAGAGCCAAGATAAAGTTCCCATCCTGAAGACCTGGGAATGGGGAGTCAATTCAAGAGGATTCAAGTTTTTGAATTAAATTTGTCACCAATCCAGGAAACAGAATTTCCCCTCCAATGTCTGCTTGTGACCTTGTTGTCACTTAGTCCAGCTGTAACTTCAGGCAAACCCTGGCACAGCTATCTAAATCAGACTATAAATTGCTCAGTGAAAGGTGGAGTTACGAACCAAAGTAGAATTGAACTTAAAATGCTTGACAGCAGTTTCCCAGCAGACTATGTGCTATTTCTGTTTCCAAGTGGGATTGTTTATCATAAATGCCATCTCTTTTACAACACACAGGTGGGAGCTCTAGGGGAAAGGATGGGGCAAAGCCATCCTGTCCAGATGGGGCAGCAGGTAGGAGTGAATGGTTAACAGGGATGGGGCTGGTAACTCACCGACTGAGAAAGGATGATGCCATCAATTTTCAAGGCTGGGACTTGCTGCATTGGATTCAGTGCCTTGAATTCAGCAGAAAACTGTGGACACAAACCTGAGATAATTCCATAGCAATAAGAACTTCTTCTTCCTTTTTTCTTTCCCTAGAACCCAGTTGCTAAACTATTTTTTAACCTGTTTTTTCCTCTCTACTGCAATACTAATATTGCAGTAAGTTATACTGTACTATTAGCCTACAGCTAGCTCTCACTGGAGCTCAGTGATCACTGCATCTGGGGCCAGACTGCTTTATTGCTTGATAAACCATCACTGCAATGCCCAGCATGGGTGGTACGGCATCAGTGTTGGCTTCACTGTTCTAATATTCTAACTCCACCTTAGCCCATACTGGCACATTGAGCTGATGGTATACTAGGGGCACAACTCCCTCTTATGGACTCCTGAGTAAGTTCTCAGTGAAGATCTCTTATGGCAACCCACCCCTTCCTTTGGCAGGCACTTTGCAGCCTCCTGCAATATCATTTAGCATCTTTTGGACACACACAACCTGACACACACACACATGTTCTGGTGCTAATTGAATGAGGCTGAATCTGTGTTTAAAGTGCAGTGCAGCTTCTCTGAAGTCTGTGTGCCAGAAATGTTCAGTTGTATCATGGTAAGAAAGAGCAAAAGATCTTCAGCCTTCTGAATTCAGTCATGGATGTTTGAGAGAAGAAAAAGCCTCTATTCTCCTGCAGTTGTCTTCTTCCTCTGACTTGCATGTCAGGGAATACTGGCTGAAAGCAACTATTAGTTACAGAGAAGCAGTAAGGAATCCAGTAAGTTTTTCTGTGAACTTTCTAAGATTTCTAAGATTAGGACCCTTGGTGACAGCAATGGTGTGTCTATCCTTACCTGCTGTCCTCCATCCTTCACGAGATTCACTGGCACCAGGTCATAGGAAATCCCTTTCAGAGCCAGTGCTAGGGAGAGCAGAGTATACAGCTTCAGACAGATATACTGAGACTAGTTTCATTGGTAGTGGATTCAGGGAAATGTTACTATCTCCATTTGCAAAAAGACCCTATCCCTCAAGGAGGGTTGCCTGAGTCCTCTCAGAAGACAGTGCTCTTTCAAGTGAAGGACCAAATCACTAAAGATCAGTCCTGGCAAAACTACTGCATTTTTAAAACAAACTTTGCCATTCTTTGCAGCACAGCCCTTCCTAATCTGGCTTACACAGTGCAGGGGCCCATGTGCTCACCTGCAAAACCTTGCTGTCTCAGGTCAAGTAGGACTGTTCCCAGCCCTGCTTAGCTCTCAAGACCTGGGCCTACCAGAGTCTGTGGCAGGATCATGAAGCCCCACCATCTGTTCCCCACCTATTTCCAACTGCTCCAGGTAAGCTGTGGTGTTCCCTTCCCTCCCCTCCCCCTGGGGAAATGCCTCTTTGTTCCAGATTCATGTTTGCTGACCACTCTCTTAATAAGTGATTGATTAATCAAGTTAGTGAAGAGGATACTGCAATAACACTGAGAGAAAAAAAAAACATCTTAACACTGGATCTTACCGATTCGTACTCTCCAAGAGCAGGAACTTCGGAAATAGCTATAAAGTATCACCTGAGAAGAGAAAGACAGATAAAATCATTATATGCTGGGAACACCAAAGTATTGTAAGGAGATGACTACATAAGCAGAAGCCATTTCAGGAACTGTAAGAAAGGGAAGAGCAATGTTCGGAGAAGAGAGAGCTCCTTTCTGAAAATGGCTGTTCCTGGTTTGGGCATACAGGTGGCATCACTGTCTTTCGTAATAGCCCTCTAATTATTTAGTTGCACCTGATGTTTCCAGCAACGCACAAGTGACCCTAAAATTATTCCATATTAAGTTTCCCTCTTTGTCCCTATTCGATGTTGCTAACTTCCATCACACCTTAGATCTATGAAAACAGTTCTGCACTGATTGTACCAAGCACCTGCACTGGGTATTTGCATGGCATGAAATAGCTTTTTTAGCCATGCAGAGAAGGGCATGGCCTCTTTGCAAACAAGAACTTCTGCTGTCTGAGATGAAGGCCACAAGGACAGACAATTCATCTCTACCTAAACTACAGCACCACAGCACCTTTCCTAGATGCTTCCACCCTGTCCAAACTCTCACCTTGTCAGATGCCATGATCAGTGTGTGCAGTCTACTCCAGGAAATAAAAACAATCTTTGTATTCTCTTTTAACTCAGCTGGGGTGGGGGAAGGCTTCTCTCCTAAAACCAATGAGGAAAGGGCTATGCCCCCAAGTCTGTGCCCAGGACACAAAATCCAGCCAGTCAGATTCCATCCTAAGTCAGTGCACTCTGTCCCAGCCCAGATATCAAAACCAGCAAAGAGATTTAACTTGGAAGCACATTTAGCAACCACTCTTACTTCCCTAGCTTTTCATCTAGAAACAAATAAGATACCTAGAGAGCCTCTCAGGCTATCAGCAGTTGCCAATGCAGAAATATAGCTCTGGGCAACAAAACAAGGAAAACAAAGCTGCATGCAAAATTCCCATTTCACTAGGGAATGACTTGGCTATCTCTGGGAACAAGGGCTGCTTTTGTGCGGAGGTCCCTTAGGATGCTCCTGTATTCCTCCTCCCATCAGTACTGGCCAGTGCAGAGGGTTTTCTACATCACAGGCCTAGGAAAAGCTGCTACTCTGCTCCCAGACCAACTTTGTGTGAAATACAAAGACTGCTTTTTCGTGTAACAATCTTTCCACACAGGAAACTGTTACTCATGTATGTCTCTAGACAAATCTGTAATCATGTCTCTCCTTCTATCCATAGATCCCGCAGCATGCCAGGGATCTCACTGTGTCTCTAAAATACATATAAATTTTTTCAGAAACTGGCAGTAAGGCAGAAGAAAAAAGGGATTTGCCCAATGACAGTCTGTCAGCAGAAAACCAGAGAGACACTGAAGATCTCTGTGCTCCAGTCCTCTTTGTAAGCTTGGTTCTTCTCTTACAGTTTAGATTGGTCCAAATAACTTTAAATGAGGTATGCCTTTGATTAAATTACTGTAGCCAAATTTACTGGAAAATGGTTTATAAGTGAGGAGGGAAACAATGGCAGTATTGACAACATTTTAATGCACAAACTATTTACTGATTTTCTTAAATTCTCTGCTTCTGGGATCAGGACATTTGAAATCTCAGCTACGCTTTTTATTCCCCAAATGTCTAGCCTGCTGGGTTGCACAGAAAGACACAGAGATTGTGGCTTCAAAAGAGGAACATACAGCATTCATGACATACTGTTTTTACTTGTTTTTCCTGAGGACCTTGTTAATGATTTCTTTGGCTCAGAAATTCATGTCTTTCACATCTGTTTTGGACTCTGGCCTCAGCTGATAGAGACATTTCCCTTGATCTCCTCTACAGTTCTTTTTTTTGGTCTGTTTTGCAGCCTGTACTATCATTTGGAATAAGCTGTACTAAACTAGCTGCCTCGCTCTATAATTTCAAGGCCTTGGGGGATTACACTGAAAAGAACATGGGAAAAAAAAACATAATTCAGCTGGGAACTGTGTCTCCAGAGGCTGGGGCCTGAACTGGTCTCTTGACTTCATGCTGTTTTGCTCCCAGCAGCAGGGCAGATCACAGGCAAAAACGATCAGCTAAGTAAAGACTAGAGACAACACAAGTGTTTTGTCCTCAGTGGACAGGTCCCAGGCTGACACTGAGGAAGAGCTGAGCACGGGCCAGGGAAGTATCACGAAAGAACTGCCTGCATTTACAACCGCACGAGGTACAACCCCTATAAACTTGCACGTTAGACTGGTCGGAGCTGGGATGACAGGAGGAGGACAGCATTTCTTTGATGTCTACTGAGACTTCTGGTTTGGTTCTGTTTTAATTTCCAGCATCCATGAGAAAGGTTGGGCTTAAATACTAGTCGAGACTAAATATTTGGGAAATGCATTTCACTGTTTTGGAAGACTGAAGCAACACCCCAAACTGTGTGTTAAGCTCTCAGGTTTCCACGCCTATTCTAATTCAGTATGGTCTCCGCTGGATATCACTTCTTTCTAGGCTGTATTCAGGTTGCATTCAGAAAGGCAAAGTCTTTCACCTGTTTCCTGAGATCCATAACACCAGGCAGGCTACACACATACAGTTCCTTGGGGAAACCTTGGTGTCTGAAAAGCACTTGTATTTTGTTGGGTTCAAATGTAAAGGTACAAGCAGAAGGAACAGCTTTGTTCCTAAACTTTCACTGTCTCTGCAGCAGGCCTTGATGTTAACAGCACACATGGATAAACTACGGTAAGTAAACACCACAACTGCTTTGAAAAGCATTAGTTTTATTTAGCGTGGGAGCAAAATCCTTGCTCTCCCCTGAGATAAGAGACATGGGTGTAGGCCAGGACAGCAGTCCTCCCGGGAACCGCCGTCCCAGCTTTTCCCCAGGACAACAGAAGCCGATTGGGGCCGCGATCCCCGTCACCGAACGGAGCGAGACCCGTGCTGACAGAGGGAGGAGAGCCGCCGCCCCAGTCCCCGCTCCAGCACCCCGCTCCCCTCCCACCCGGCGGGGACGCTCCGCAGGGAGAGCGCGGAGCCAGCGCTGCGTACCTTGGCTGCGCTCATTCCCATCCCGCTCTCAGCTCAGAGCTCGGCGGCAGCCCAGGGCTGAATCCCCGGGACTACATCCCCCGGCGTGCCCCGCGCCCCGCCCCGGACTCCGTGTCCAGGATGCGCCGCTCCCGGCGCTGTGCTGCCCGCGGTGGATCCCCGCGGATGCCGCCGCGCCCGCGGGAGCCCCGCCGGGGGCCGGGGGGGCCGGGCCGGGTCACTGCCTCGCCCACCGCTACCCGCCTGGCGGCGCTGGCCCTCGTCACCCTCCTCAGCTTCGCCTCCCGCTTCCACCGCCTGCCGGAGCCGCCGCACGTCTGGTACGGGCCGGGCGGGGCGTGTGCTTCTCCGGGCGGGCACTGCCCGAGCCGCGGTGTGCGGCGGGTGTGTGTCCGCCTCCTCTCTGCAACAGCCGTCGGTCGGCCCCGCGGACGGGAATGGGCCCACCTGCCCGAGCCCACTTCCCCGCCCCTGCCTTGCCCGGCGTGGGAGGGATCCGTATTTATCCCAGGCAGGATCGGGACCGTGGCAGCGAGAGTCGCAAGCGTTGCGCTTTCTGCCCAGCCCGCTCCTCTCTGCTGCGCTCGGGACGTGCTGCAGACAGGGGCCTGGAGAGGCGGGTTTGGGGGTCTCTGGGCAGCAGGCTGACCTAATATCTTTGAAGTCAATCTGGAATCGGAAGGGCAGACTACAGGTTTCGGAATGCTGATGTCGAAGTTTGTAAGAAAGGACCCATCCTAGAATGACTCCAGTGCTGTCTATTATTTCGCAGTAAATGTAATGCATTGTTGCATGTATGGCTGTAACCCTCTACCTGATGAAATGCATAGCACATTGGTTATTGTTTAGTTTGGTTTGTGTTTTGGTTTTTTTTTTCCAGTTGGGATGAAACTCATTTTGGGAAGATGGGAAGTTACTACATTAATCGGACCTTCTTCTTTGATGTCCACCCCCCTTTGGGGAAGGTAAACTGCTCTTCTGTTGCATATTTTAGAAGCCACAGGAATGGGCTAGTAGAAGCCTACCCCTGCATCTGGCCAAAGGATGTGATAAACTCCATTATTTTTCCTATTTTTGTCATCATGGTAATTTGCATTCTATATCCACAACCTCAACTTGCAACTTTTCATCTTTACAGAAATACTGAAAATATGGGAAAATTACAGTATTACATATTGGGTATTTGAAAGGGTTGAAATTAGAAAATCAATTTGATCTTATGGTTTGGAGTGGGGGATATGTAATAGCAGCCTACATTTGAAAGGAAATAAAGAGCTCCTGATAACTTTTGTGCAAATGAGATGCCTACCACAAAGGACCCTGAGAACAGTGATTTGTTGTTCTGTGAATTATAAACTTTTTTTAGCGATAGTGTGTAGTGCTGATGAAGGTGTACTTGTACTGCCCTGACAAAATTATCTTACTTTCAGACTGAGTCTCTTAAAACTAAAGGAGTAGGGAGCTATTGGGTTCTACAGAGACAGAAGTCTCTCTGCTCAATCCCACACCTGGTATTTCCCTTCAACTCGGAGCCATCCTTATAGTCCATAGCCAAAATTGTCCTGATTTTTACTTTAGATAAAGAGCAATATGTATGCATATGGTACATAAACTCTTGTTTGGATGATGTGTCTGAATTAAGTAGTTGTCCTCTGGATCAGTTTTGGCTTCTATAAAAATCTTACCTTCTGCTAGCTTGGATACTTTTTCCTCCAGTACAATTTCACTGACCAGTTTTTTTCACCCTTCTTCTTCAGATGCTAATTGGACTTGCTGGCTACCTTAGTGGATATGATGGTACATTTCCTTTCCAAAAGCCAGGGGACCGATATGAACAGCACAACTACATGGGAATGAGAGGGGTAAGGTTCTACAGGATAGTATCAAGCTGGTTAGCTTTCCTGTGCTTTTCAGTCAGACGGTTATGTCATAAGGACAGCTCTACTGGTTCGGTTCAGAGTTCTTTAAGCTCACTGGAAAAGTGTTAGTGGTTCTTTTCTGAGTAAGTCTTAATGTCTGGCTGTGAGAGGCCAGGTAAGAAATTAAGGTGATTATTGAGGCCAGCTCTTGCTGCTAATTAGTGAGACTACACTCTTGAGTGGGACAGATATCTTGCCTGTTCTGCAAAGAAAACGTTGCTGAATTTGGGCTTGTCTCATTCCGTTGTGGCTGGCTACTCTGCCGGGGAACCAAGGATGTCAAAAAGCCAGGATTATCCACAGTCACCTGCAGTTTGCCACCACCAGGGACACTGAGCTGAGTAAGCTGATGGAGCTTGGGGTAGGGGGCAGAATTCAGACTTGTATCCATCTGAGACACTGACTGCACTGCTATCTAGGAAGACCAAGAACCATATAACTGACAGCAGATAAGCCAAAAAAAGAGACAGTGGCCAATTGTTAGTATCTAGAAAGAAGAGTAAAAACTGTGAAGGTGTATTTTCTTGGTTTAGTTTCCAGCAATTCATGGTTCTAGATTTCCCTGAGCCAGAAGTGGGAGAAGTGCTGGAACCAGACACTGAAGAGAGTAAATTTTACTGTGATTTCTTGTTCTTTTTCTTGTTCTTTTTCTTGTTCTTTTTCTTGTTCTTTTTCTTGTTCTTTTTCTTGTTCTTTTTCTTGTTCTTTTTCTTGTTCTTTTTCTTGTTCTTTTTCTTGTTCTTTTTCTTGTTCTTTTTCTTTTCCTTTTCTTCTTGTCTTTCTTTTCTCTATCCTTCAACTATCCTTGGACTCATTTGTGTAGGGGAGGTGAATCTGGTATCTTATACTTAAAATAAATGGAGTATAGTGGAGGTGTAATGAACCTACTTGACAAATCTTTTTACGAATATCTAATGTAGTCTAGCAAGAGAGTGACTGACTGTTGTTACTGACCCCTCTGCAGAGCAGAGTAACTGTTTGTGCTCTGAACAGTGTCTTTGTTAGCTGCCTTTTGTCTGATGTTCTTAGTGACTCAGTTCAGCTACTGCACCACCTCATGTTGTTGGTAGGTGTAGAAGACAAAGGGTGTGAGCACTTACTCACCTTGGGGGGGCCTTATAACTTCTCCCATGATCTTCTTTTCCTGCAGTTTTGTGCATTCCTTGGCTCCTGCCTGGTTCCCTTTGCCTACCTCACGGTGTTGGAACTGTCAAAGTCACTGCCGGCAGCCTTACTTACAGCTTTCATCCTTATTTTTGGTAGGTGTTCCTGCTGCTGTGAAACTGAGTAGCTTAACTGTTCAGATAATTTAATTTCTGAATTATCATGTGTTACCTAACCAGGGGATATTTGTGTTAATGAGAGATGTTCTCAGAAGCAAAATAATTTCACATACATATTTTTTTAATATATATATGGATGAGGATTTTTAATTGGTGGTCCTTGAGAATTTTACAGTCTTGTTTAGTTCATAGATATTTCTGTTATTTGCATAATCACAGCATTGGACTACATTTCACCTCAGTTTTAAGAATTTTTATAAGATGGATGGTCAGGAATGATTTTGCCCACTAATGATGTCTCCTATCTGAATGATATGAATTACAAAGATATTTAACAGCCGCTGCATTACTGTGGAAGAGTTCATAGTAAGGAATGAATAAAGTTCCTTGTTGAATTGAGCCAAGTGGAGAAATTAACATTGCAAATGGAGTTACCCACATTGGGGTTTTGTGAGGACACACAGATATCGAGGCATGGAGACTTGAAATACCCAAGTCATATATCATTTCTTATAGCTACCATCTGGAAGATGACTTCTTCTGTAACATCCTCTGGCACCATACTGGTGCCTTAGGTAGATCATTGCTGTCTGTAGTGCTCTCCACTTTCAAAATGGTATTTCACAGCTGCTGTTGTACTTCCTGTTTTTGTTTTTGTTGGTTTTTTTTTCTGTTTTTTACCCAAGTCAAAGTTGAAGCATTCTGATCTCCTTCTGTTACAAGAATTTCTCTCCTTGCCCTTGTCTTGACTATGCTCAGGAAACTGATTTCACACAGTCTTTTAGTCACTTTGGAACTACAAGGCTTTTCGACAATGTTGTCTATCTTTGCAGATACAGGCTGTATTACTTTGTCCCAGTATATTCTGCTGGATCCCATTCTGATGTTCTTCCTCATGGGAGCTGTTCTGAGTATGGTGAAATGTAACAGCTGTGCAGATAGGTAAGATAAAGATTATAATTTTGTTAAACTACAGGTATTCAACTTTCACACAGCTAAAGTACTAGAACATGTCTGCCAAAGAAAGCTAATAAGGAACAGTAGGTTACAGTAGGTCAGAGAAGGAGGAATGAAGGATGGTTATAGCTTATTCAAGGCTTTGGTCCTTACTGGTAAAAATGTTATCTTGAACCAGTTACCTTGTTTTCAGGCTGCAGAAACATAGCTTATCTGTGACTGTAATTCTGTAAGCACTTATAAAAATCCTGCTGTCTGAAGTAAATAGTGTAATTTGTTTGGTTTAGAGAAATTGTTACAAAACCTTTGAAGGAAATAGAGCTGGAATGTTTCTGAATAAAATAGTCAGGTTGCCAAGGATATTTGCCATAGACCCATTGAGAGGAGGAGGGTGATTTAGAGGTATTGGGATATTGCAAAAGCCTTCTTTGTGGTTGGGCTGCACACAGTAGTTTCCCCACAATGCATCCAGAATTCAAAGACATAAAAACTCAGAATACTATGTTATATTTTTATTTAATGAAATGTTCAACAACTGATCATATCAATCTTAGTGAGACTACAGCACACATGGCTAAAATGCAGCCTGTACCATCATGTAGGGCCACCTAAGGTCATCCTCACCTACAACATATACCCCAAGCACTAACTTACAGGGCAGCACTTGGTCAGCACTGTGTGCCTTGTCCTAAACTGATTTTTCATATCTCAGAGCTAATCCTGTTGTCAAAGTAGTTGATATTATGCAAATTAAAATCCAGCTTTAGCTAGTGTGTTGCTTAGCAGGTCATGGGGATTTTGTCTAGTTAAAATACAAGTGTCAAGGCATTAGAAGTCAGAGAAAAAGGGTTTTAAATTCTGCTGTTATCTTTTCTCTGTGGTTTAATTTTATTTCAGTTTATATTTTTTTGCTTTTTGCTGCAGCTTTTGTTTGTGCTTTGGATAGATGTTTTCTACTATGACCTTCCTGCTTTTAGTAATGGTGGTGGCCCTTTTTCTCCTGTTCTTTCCCATGTCTCTAGCATTCTGTCAAAAGTAAGTTTGCATTTTATGGAGCAAAAGTTGTGCTTCTTTTTTCAGAACTTTCTTGTGGTCAGACTTTCTTTACATTAGTATTTTAGCTTATACCTGGTGCCTATGTTTCCATCCTCAAAGGGGAGATCTAGGATTGCTCTGGTTGAAGTGTCAGACTCTTCTGAAACCTGTATTAAGGTTTCACAAGCCTGTATCCTTGCATGATTATAAAATTAATGGAAAACTAACTTTTCTTTTCCTCCTGAGAAGATGGAATGTAATTTTGCAGAGTAATTGATTTGCTGTTTATTTTTGTGATCTCAGATGCCCATTCATGTCGCCATTGTTTTATTTACTTACTTTCTGCACTGGTCCTGCAGGCCATTTTCTGCCGCCTGGTGGTTCTGGCTGAGTCTGACTGGCGTGAACCTTGCTGGAGCAATAGGGGTAAAGTTTGTTGGCCTTTTTGTAGTCCTCTTGGTTGGCCTGAACACAGTCTATGATCTATGGGAATTGCTGGGGAACCTTAGTCTATCACTGGTGAGTTTCAAAGACTTTTCTTTAAGCGTTTCTTTGTTTTGTTTGTTTTGTGGTTCTCTTAGTCTTTTACAGCAGTGAAACTACCCAAATAATGATACTCTGTCTGCAGCAAACAGCAAACAAGTTATAAGAAAAAAAAACCAAACAAATTTCCATTAGCGGTATGTAATGTCATAAGAGCACAGCAAAATGTTGCTTTTTCCTGAGAGAAACTGTTACCTTTCTATTGAGATGATTCTTCAAGCTAAGCTAAAAATGCTCATTATGAATGGCTTTACAATGGTCCAAAGCAGTATTTCACACACATTTAGTTCTTAGAAGCTCTAAAAAATTTGCTCATGTGTTTGAGTGCCCTGACCTAATATATTGCATTTTATGTTTGTGGACTATGAAATCTGCTTTTCTGGAGAAGTACCTTGATGTAGAATTAGCTATCTTGCAACCAGCAGCAAAACAAATTCTTTTAAAGGGTGTTCAGTTCTCTTCTTTGTCTCAGCCTCTTCTGAAGCTTGAAAATTCTATTTCTTTCACTTACTGTTTTGTCTTGTTTGTATCATAGACAGTGAGGGTTTGTGGGGACTTTTTTTTATTCCTGCCATGTGATTTGTTTTCTTTGACTAGTGTAAATCAATATGAGCTGCAAAGATGCAGTGTTCCAACTCTGGAGAAGCCCTTCTTGGGCAAAGTCAGTTAATTGCATTTGAAATGAAACAAATCCATCATGTCTGTGCTTTCTGCCAGCAGACAGCTGCACAGTGATTTCATTTGTGCTGCTGGCAGCAAAGGCAGCAACGGCAGCAACCTCCTGAGTGTTAGAATATATAAAGAAATTTACTCCAGAAGGTAGATACTTTCTGAATAACTATTTGGCAACCTTAGTGCTTGAAGAGAGAAGAAAAAGGTGAGAATTAAACTCCCGAAAGTCTGAGTAACTTATCTCTGCATTTGTTAGGAAGCCACTCATGATTATTTACATGCAATGTTTTTGGGATTTGTTTGATTTTTAGAGTTCTCAGCTTATCTTGTCCACTGTTCTGGTTTGCTTAATGCTGTCTTTCACATACATGTTATTTTTTGACTTTGCATTGAAGTCTGTAGTTATAGAAAACCTTTTCATGAAGATTGAAGCGTATTGAGGCCATTTTAAGCAGGGAATTTGAATTTAGTTCATGTGCCTCTCCACTGCATAAATTTGGTTATGTACCATCAATCCTCTTTGAAGTTAGTGTGGACATTTAGCAAACAATTTTTGCTATTTCATTATTTTTTTCTCCACAGCTATTTATTATCCACCCTGTATTTTGCATTATTTACTCTCCTACCAGCAGTGTTAGTAGAATGTGGCATCTGTGTACAAACTACCTTTTCAAGTGATTTAAATAAAATACTCTGTTTTCATGTTGAGGCAGCTGAAACAGGTTTTGCTGATGACTTTGCTGCAGCTTCTGGCTAGGCAGCAATAAAAGTTGCAGTGTGAGGAAATCCTTGCTAAGCAAGCTGATTTTTGTGAGTGAAGCATATCTTAAGTCCCCAAGAAGTCCTGGTTACATTCACATTTTCATAGAGAGACTTTCTCAGAGAAGAAGTTTTCACTTTCCCTTTTGCTTAGCTTTGGCAGTTACTATTTTGGAAGCCATCTCTTTCCTGTGATTTTGTGTCAAGATTGTACCATTGATAAACAAGTTAAGGTCCTTGTTTTCAAAGTATTTTCAATGGGAGCTACCCAACCTCTTTTGCCAAAGTTAGGGATGCTCAGCACTTTGGAATGTTAAACTCTCCTATTGCCTGTTTTTGTCTTTTTTTCCCAAGACCCTGAAATTTCAAGGTACCATAACTCCAGCTTTTGTATATATGCAATGAGGTCTGCCTCAGCTTTTACTTCTCTCTAGGCCTTTTTGAGGTAATTCTGCATCCTGCTGAGCTTGCTTGTGTGGCAAGCTCCAGCTTTAGGAGTACTGCTCAGAGTCCTGTGAGGTAAGGAGTGGAGTTGTTCCTGCAGCTGCAGTGTTTGATCCAAGTTGTGTTTGTTACAGGTGATGTTTGGGAAACATTTACTGGCTCGTGTACTTTGCCTCATCATACTCCCGCTTGCCCTCTACACGGCTATGTTTGCTGTTCATTTTACAGTATTAAATAAAAGGTATTTAACAATGTTTTCTGCAGAAAAGTTACTTTGCTTTGAATTAAAGGCTATTGATTATGTATTTCTCCACTTTCAGTGTCAGAAGCACAGCCACAAGCTGTGTCTTTGTTTAATTCCCTTCCCAGACTCTTGCATTGTTCTTAAAGAAAGGCTCTGGCCAAGCTGGCAGTGAAACTGAATTTTAATTTGACAGTTTCTGAAATGCCAAGCAAGTAACCTAACTAAACTCTGTCTCCTTTATTTCCTCTTCTCTTTCCTGGATCTGAAAATGTCTCAACTCCATTCTTTGTCGTTTTGTAATTAAAAAAAGTCATTGCATTCCTGAAAAATTCTTTGTCTGTGATTAAAAAAGTAAGTCTGAGTGTACCAGGAGGGAAAGCTCTTCTCTGGATGTCTGCAGCCAAGGAATATTTCTTATATGCAAAGAGCACAACAGCTAGTAAAATGGCCAAGTAATGTTTTCCATATACCAGCATTAAGAAATGAAGTGAATATGCATTTCAATATAAAAAAAAATAAACAAAATCTGTTCCTTTTCAGTTTAAGTTGACTGGTCTTACCATTAATGTCTTAGAAATAAGGCTAAAGGAGCCACAGAAAGAGGCTTTGTTACATGTATCTGACAGTGAGTCAGTTTATTCTTTGTAAGAATACTCCAAAGTTTGTTACTGTGCTTTGTGCAGTGGCAGCACATACATTTTTGTGACGTCCAATCCTTGCAGCTCTAGACAATTTCCTACAAGACTGTCTCTATCTGCTATGATTCAGAACATTAGAGGTGTGTGCATCTAAGGGAACTGCATTCATTCTTCTTCTGATGCCCCGTCTGGTTTTGTTTTCTTCCGTAGAAGCAATTTGGGAATGCATGACAGAGGCTTGTTTGCCTGTTTAGACAGACTATGAATTGTCACATTCTTTCCTGTCTTTTGTAGTGGTCCTGGGGATGGCTTCTTCAGTTCAGCATTTCAGTCCCAGCTTATTGGGAACAACCTTCATAATGTCTCCATTCCAGAGCGTGAGTGTCCAAATGAATAACCCACTCTGAGTGTTGTCAGGTTTAACTAAAACAATATCTCATGTGACTCAGTACNTTTTAACCCAAACCATTACAAGGACAATGCAGATTATTCCTTGGTGGTTGTACTCAGATCCATGCTGTTCCTTTGTGCAGTTTTATGTACTGACAGAGAAGAGAAAGGATGAATATAACACTGTGTTCAGTGTGTGGTCACTAGCTGTTTCATCATATTCCTTCAAGACGGAAAGGTGCTATTTTGAGGGATTTGACAGTTTTGTGTGCATTCATCTTGTTATTTTTTTCTCTTGTATTTCTTGGCATAACCAAAAGATACTTGTTCTGTTCACCATAGGTTTGTAGGTATTCAGATGTGGGAAATGAAAACTATCAACTTGTTGTGACCCATTGTGTCCCTGGTCCAGCTGTGCTGTGTTCTGCATGCATACAAACTTACAAAAAGATGGCTCTGTCGTCGTTCCCTTAATCCCTCAGGTTGGCTAGGGACTGCTGAGCCTTCAATATGATTTAACTTTCTGACACTTCATCTTTCCTCTGGCTGTTCCCTGCTCCAGAGCTGCTACTGGGAGAGCATCAGATCTGTTCTCCAAGACTGAGTTCTCTCGCTTGTGTTGGGAGGCTATGAAGGAAGGTGTCTTAAGCCAGGGCATCAGCTCTGCTATCTGATGGCTTGAGTTGCCTCCCTTCCCTCTTGTATTGCCACAGGGGTTGGCAATGGAGTGCTTCAAAGTAGTTGCATGCTTTTCAGACTTGATCATGTTTTAATTTGATGATATACTCTTAGGAAAAGCTATCTCAAACCTCTAATTATGGAAATTACATGCAGAAGAATTAGGACTTCTGTTTATGTTAAAACTCAGTAGGAGAGTTTTAAGTGTTTCAGCCAAATGTTATGTAATAGTTTCATTGAATTGTGGTTGGGGATGGAAGGTAAGCTTGCAGTGGAATAATGTGTCAAATAGGAAATGAGCTTCATCAAAACAAAGCATGAAAATGCAGCCTAGTCAGAGCACTGTAGACTAGCTGGGGGAGGTATTTAGAGGAGAGCTACCTTATGCCTTTTTTCCTTGTTCCTTCTGATACAGACTTGGCATATGGGTCTGTGGTCACGTTAAAGAACCTCCGGATGGCAGGGGGATACCTTCACTCCCACTGGCACTTGTACCCAGAGGGCATTGGGGCTCGCCAGCAGCAGGTTAGTGTGCTGTGGTGGTATTGCCTGTGACTGCAGCCATCGGCTTGTGCCCTTTGCATTTAGTGTTAGGGGTCTTTGGGACAGGAGCTGTGTTTACTCAGTGTCTGTACCCCCCAGTGCCACAGCTGTGTGCTTGGCTTGGAAGTCTGACTAAAACAGAGGCTTGAAGAGAACTGTCATACTGCACCAGAGGGGTGATTTACAGTAACAAGGCTTTGTTGTAATAGCAAGACCACCCTTCATGAATGGAGGCCAAGGGGAGTTCAGAATAGCTTTCCATAATGAAAATTACCTCAAGGAAGGCTGTAAAACTTAAGTTTAAAAGCAATATGTTACCTTACAGGTTTCTTTGCCATATTTTAAATGCAAGGGACTAGAACTCTTATATTTTGTTTTTCCTTTGGCCTCTCTGACCTTGCATGAATTCCTGTTTTGTGCCTTGCTTTCCTCATCTATCATGAAAGAATTTGTAAGGCTTTGCTCATTAAGTTAGGTATCTGTACATTTGTAAGCTAATGTAGCCGTAATGAAACTATTTGAACTAAGGGATTCCAATTAAACAATTAAGCAGTAAGAAATCAGATATCATGAAACTATCACTAATTAAGTAGTACAAAAATTAAATGTATTTCTTATTTTTGTCCATCATCATTAAGATTCGCTACTCTTCTCAGCTTCTGCACGTTTCCCAAGATACATTTTACAGTTTGCATATTAGTGTCTAAAAATTGTTCTGAGCTCCTTGAAAGAAAGTTGCCAGAAAGTTCCCTTCTGTCTCTGTGGTGAGGAGGAAGTTTTATGACAAACTTTGCCTTAATCTTCTCTTCCTACTGTTCATCGCAATCAAAATTACTAATACTTTCATTGTGTGACATTGTGACATTGATGTTTGTTACAGTAGATGGAGATGTCATACCAAAACTGGCTCAAGGATAGGCAAAATTCAAGTGCAGAGCGTGCTTTGTGACACCAAAAGCAGGGAAGGGGAATTTGGAGAGGGCACTAATGGGAGTTCCTTGATGAAAGTGGGAGAGGGTGGAGATTTCCCTGCTGTGCTCCCTGCTCTGGTGATAGGACAAGGGTAGGATTCTGTGAGAGTTTTGGAGCTCTGGAGAGGGGAAGGGAATTTAGAACTTGGAAGAGATTCAGGGAGTTAAAAATGATCTCTCTGCCTCTACCTTTCCCTCCTCTTCTGATGGCTTAACCTCAAGATATGACATTCTACCTGCAGGTTTCCCTTTTTCCCTACCCTCAGATACTCTGTGTACTACCTCTCACATACCCATGTGCTCTCACGTGAGTGGGAGGCAGAGGTCTGAGTCTGGGCTAGGGTCCCACAGGGCAAGGCTTCCTGCTTCTGAAAGAGGAGAGTGAGCAAAGGGAGCTCAGTTCCTCATGCTCTGGAATAAGATGGTCTCCCGTGTCCATGGTAGCAATAGACACAGTTACTCTGTGTGAGGCTGAGGAGGGTGGCAAGGATTAGCTATGTAGCATGTGCAGCTGTAACAGTTGGTCCATAGATCCTTCTTACCTTGCCTGGATCTTTTGGCAAAAGTATTATGGTTATCACAGTAAGCCTGTTGTCATAAATCTCTAGTGCCTATAAAGCCAATGCTTCTTCCATTTTCTGGTTCTGGTCAGTGATTATTCAGGAGTTCAGGTTTGGATATCCCATTGTTGTAGGAGGAGCCACTGCAGCAGAATGAGAGGAGGTCAAACTGTATGATTGGAAACTGTTAGTCATGCTGCTTGTGAACTGCTGTGAAATGTAGTGCTTCTGAGTATATGGGCTATGCACTGACTAGAGGTCTGATCTGGGAGTGGCCTGTAACTGCCTTTCTAGGGGGCACTATCATAATAGTAATCCCAGGATTTCCGTTATTGGTGCATTCACTTGGGACTTTGATTTGCTGGTAGAATGTATGTCTGCTTTTTTCTTGTTTGGTAAAATAATTACTCCTATCCTTTCAGGTCACTGCCTACTTACATAAAGATATGAATAATCTGTGGATTATAAAGAAACATGATTCAGATAGAGGTAAAAAATACCAATAACGTGCCTTTTGTAATTGCTGCTTCAGTTTTTCAGATAAATATTATGAGTTCCCTTCAAGGCAGAGTATCCTGCATAGATATGAGAGGGAGAGGAGGAAGAACAGGGAGAAGCTGGCTCCATTTTGATTTACGTTGTATGTGTATACTGTGGTTTCGGTTCTTCTTCAGATTGTACAATTGAAGTAAATAAGCTTTTCTCAGCTGAAGGTTGCATTTACAATTTTTTAGCGGAGTAGGGCCACAAATAGAGAGGAAATTAGTCTGAACTTAGTTAATATTTTTGCAATCTGTTGTGGCTGAGGGTCCTGGGAAAATTTGGTCCTGTTACATTGTGGTACAAACAAAACCTGTGCATGTGTATATAAAAATTAACAAGAACTGTCTAAACAACAAAAAATGGAAATCACCTAGAGACAACAAATAATCGTAACCAGTGTTGCAAGAGTAATTTACAATTCATGTTCTTTGGAGTACCCTCAGGACTAAAGCCTAGAGGAGTGTTCTGCACCAGGCTTAGAGTCAACAGTTGTTTGCTTCTATTGTCTGCTTGAGGCATAAGTATTAAGAAGAAATTTTCTAAGACCCTGATATGTTTCAGTGTACTGATATGATTAGTTTGCCTTCTTTCAGCAGATCTGTCAGATCCCTCGAGCCCTGTGGAGTTTGTGAGGCACGGAGATATTATTCGTCTGGAACATAAAGAGTAAGGATGATTTCTGGGATTCAGAGAGATGGTGTGATTGAATAGAATTGGTGGGAGATTTGTCCTGCTGGAGAAAATGTGGTTAGGCCAGCATAAGAAGGCTGTGTGACAGAGGTATCTGTATATCTGCATTTCCATTGTTAGATTTGTAGAGTTTTTCTTCTATGGTTTGTGTTTGAAAGGTGTCTGTTAAATAGGAAAGTTTTAACAGGACCACACAGTTTTATTAGAAATATCTATCTATGCAGCAGAGAGATTTGCTCAGCTGTGTGAGGTGTGATAGGGATAACTCTTTTGCAAAGAAGCAATTTTGAAACTCTCATTGGGTGTGGGCTTGCCCTCACTTTCTGAGTTTTCTAGGCAAATAAAGAGTAAGGGTTTTTGTCACTGTACTGCAAGTGTCCTGTTCCAATGTGCATAGGCAGTATCCACCTGCTGAAGTTCTCAGCAGCACTGAAATCACAGCAGTGAAACACTTTGAACGAAAATGTCAGCTGATGCCTTTCCTCTCTGTAGGGAATACCTAAGAGGAAGGAAGTGAACCCTAGTGACTTGATATGTAGTCTTTGTCTAGTCTGATGTCACTGTACCAAAATGCTTTGTGTTTTCACAGCTTTGATTCCTTCACAGAACTTCAAAACTTGTGAGGAAATCATGTCGTGTTGTATTTAGTATGGCATGTGCATGGGTCATTGCTTAGGTTTCCAAAGATATTATAACTCCGTTTTTTTAAATCCCTTGAATTTTAGTGTTTATTATCAAATATATGCTAATGAGGATGATAAAATCTTGAGTAGGCAAAATTGGTTAATTTCAGTGAGATTTTGAGGAACAGGTGAAGTGGCGGTGCCAAAGAGAAGATGCGGCAGGTGGCGCTCATGGCCTGGCGTGTGTCACTCATCCCGTGGGACGGGCGTGTCTGTACGGATCGGGCGGGATGGGCCATTGTCCGAGTGGCTTTGTTAAGGACGAACCGGGGTATGGCCAGATTTCTCTGGCTGCCTCAGCGAGCAGTCCCTGCCAGGGTGGGAGGATGGCTGTCTGCGCTGTGCTGGTGGTAATGGTAGCCAATGATTCCCCCAAACGGTACAGTCTTTCTTCTCAAAAGCAAAACTGATGATCACAGAAGTTCGGGATCTTGCTTTTCTTCTTAGAAGAGCGGGTCTGTTTGTCCCATCTTTGCTGCTAATTAAAAAAAAAAACAAAAAAGCAAAACCACGGCAAAATAAAAACCCCACAATGTCTTTTCCACTTGGAGATGATAGATTGTAGCTTGGAGGGTTGGATTTATTCATGTTGTCATCCTTTTCCATAACTCAGTGTTCCCCATCCTGTTAAGGTGGAATCCTGCCCTTCCTGCAGCTGGAATTCAGTGGTTAGAGCACTGGCAGATGTCTGAATGGCTCAGACCAAACTTCTTATCATAAACTGACGAGGTTCAAAAGTTTGACTTTTAATTTAATTTCAGAACTTCTAGAAATCTGCACAGTCACCAGCATGAGGCTCCCCTGACGAGGAAACATTTCCAGGTCACTGGCTATGGAATAGTAAGTGAAGGCAAGATAAAACAAAAATTCCATCTTTTGGGGAGAGTTCATATCATGCCAAGGGGATTTATAGATGGGCATCTGCAATCCTGAAGGAAAAACTGATTTAGTGTGAAATGGCTTATCTCATATTTAAGGTCTATTTAATGTGAATGCAGATGAAAAAATAATTCCAACTTTTACTGCCAGTCTAGCTTTGGCATCATTCAACTCCAGAAATGACAAACTGAGCAATCTTGAAGTTGCTCTGGCAAGTATTATTTTATGTATTTGGCCTTGTCACATAGACAAGTGCCTTTTTGAAAGAATGATGACAGAATTTTGAATCATGCAAATGAAAGCTGCTTCATGGGCTGAATTTCTAAATGCAAGGATCTGTTGCCTAAGTCCCTTGTGAAACAGCCAAGTTGATGCTTATGCTGTTTACCCTGTTTATGCTTAATTCTGAGCCACAGTCAAGTATGAATTGGAAGAAAAAAAATGAAGGTTGGCAAGATAAAGATGTATTTGTGAGTGGTTGCTCATGTCTAGAATGGTCTCTTCCTGATGGGGAATCTCTTCTGTGAAGTCTGAGTGCGGGTAGTCTGGACTAGTTTGTTTAGCTTTGCCACCATTAGAGTTTCAGACTTTCCTATTTACAGTGCTTCAATTCTGTCTTCTAGTTTGGGGTGTTTTTTAACCCTTTTCTGTATTTGTGATTTTTTTTTTTTCTGTAATGGGATGTTTGTATGATAGAATGGAACAGGAGACTCCAATGATTTCTGGCGGATTGAAGTGATGGGCAGAAAGACTGGGAAGCTCATCAAAGTCCTACGGAGTCAGATCCGGCTAATCCACGTGGCCACAGGATGTATATTGGGCTCTTCTGGAAAGACTTTGCCAAAATGGTAAATAGTTTGTAATCCCCCTCCACACCTGCAAGACTCTGAGCTGACATGTTCCTTTACTCAATGGTACTTTTAAACTAATCAATAACCACATTTCCTCCATTTCTTTAAAAGAATAAGATTGTAACTAGTGGGTACTAAAAATATAATCAGATGGGAAGATCTGAGTTAGGGTTATGCAGTCTGTTACAGTGAAGGTATGCAGCTCTTAAAAATAATATCCCTAGGAGATCCAAGAGTGTCATGGACATAGATTTTGGCATCTAATAGGTCTAGGAGGGGATAACAGACATGTTCTTTTAGTCCTGTTTTATCCTTAGAGTTCACAAAAAATTGCTAAAAACTGGCACAGTTCATGCTGTTCTGTATCATAATCATCAAAATTGCTTTTTATTGGTATTAATTTGTCTTGAGGTTGGAAGACCTTCTGCCATTTTTGCATGCAGCATCCAAAGCAAGGACAATGTTTACAAGCTGCTGTTAGCAGGGGTCAGAATTTATATGTCCATGAATTATATATCTTCATCATTAAAAAAACATGTATGCAGAGACATCCAGACTAATGCCAAGCAAGCTGCAAAGCTATGCTGTGTGGGATGCTAATATGGATTTTGAAGCAGCAGGCTGTGTAGTCATGTTGCTACTGTTTTCAGAACTGCCTCTGTTACTGCTAGTTTAGATTTCCCTTCACTGTGTTATGGTAAAACCGGATTGTAAGGAATTCTGTGGATGCTGAATCATAGTGAACATAGGCAGGTACCTTGGGTGACTGCCTGGTCAGGAATGCAAGTGCCATTTAGACTTTACCATAAAACTGGGCTCATATGTAAGTAATGTGTTTGGTTAAAAAAAAAAAGGTCAGTCTCTGTCAAGAGCATTCAAAAAAGGTTGTGATTGTTTTTTTTCCCCACTAATACAAACTTACTCCGTGAATGGAGGTTTTTGCCACAAAATATTGATGATATGAAGAACTGAGAGGAAAAAAATACTCATTAAGTTCAAATAAGGATGGTTAGAGTATATTGGATTTTTACATCTTTTACATTTTTAAATTTAAAGGGTAGTAATCACTGTCCTTCAGAGAATTAAGTGGTAATTAATTAATTAGTGAAGCCTGCCAAATGGTAATTGATAGAAAATACCTTATTAATCTTTCACGTTACTACTTTGATGCACTTTGGGAGAAAGTCTTTGATGTGACCTGCTCGTTATAACCTACAGCTATTTGTATCCTCTAAGGTAATTCTTTTTTTTCTGTACTACATTGTTGAAGGCATGAGTTGACTTAAATTAATGATGGTGCTTTTCTTCTGGAGGGACTATAAAGGTTGAGTTGAAGTAGTTTCTAGTTGTCAAGTGCATAATTTTCAAAAATCTCACCTATGGACCTAGGTTTTTTTAGGTGTCCAAAGTTAAAAATGTGATCCAAATATTTAGTAGAATTTTGATGTTGACTGTCTTGCAAATCTTGTTTGTTTCTACATGGTCCTTAGAGTATGTAAGAATGCAGCTGCTGAGGTTGTGTGACATGGTAGGTGTTGTGGAGAAGTATAAAGCTAAATGGGGAGCAATCAGACATTGCTGGAAATATTGAGTGTTCTTGTGGGGTTGTGGTTAAGTGTTCTCCTGTTCCTCAGGGGTTGGGAACAAGTGGAAGTCACCTGCACGCCATACCTTAAGGAGACTCCTAATTCCCTCTGGAACTTTGAAGATCATATTAACCCTAAATGCAAGTAATTTATTTTGTTTTGTATTGAGAGTGCATCTTGGCTTGCTGTTAAAGGAGGAGATGAACTATCAGGTGGCAATAACTGGCATTCAACATTTTTGTGTTTTTTCCCAGCTTAAGCACAAACTTGCTGAACTTGGGCCAGTGCAGAGATACAGAGGCTCTTTTTATTTCTCTGTTTGTACTGGGAACTGGGGATCATGCTTGAAATGTAGTGGAAGTATAAAGACTTTTTTTAGGGATTTTGAGTTCTTCATGGACACTGCTGCAGTACGGGCTGTTATTTTTAACATAGTTTGTTTAATTGGGAGTTATCATTGATGTTAGTATGTCACACATATTTCAATGATTTTTTTGAAAAAGCCACCCTGTTCTGGTGTATTTTTTTCCTTTGCTTACTGGGGGCATGCTAAATAATGACTTTGCAGTACCATCAAGAAATGAATAGTGTGTGTCATACATATAAGTTTGCCAGTAACACCAGATGAGCCTTGTAGCCTCATCCAGGAGTCACATATGTTTCACAACCTCAACTGTCCCGAATTATTCAACACAATTTTCATCCCATGAATTGCAGGTGACTTGGGCTTAGTTCCGAGTTATTAAAAAACTTTGAGAGCAACATGTGCAAACCAAAGAAGAGAAATCATGGGCTTTTGACTTGATAGAATTTCTTCTTCTGTTATAATGCATTTTACATTCCCACACTTATGGCTCATTTACAGATAAACAGCAGCCTATGAAAAGTATATCTGTAATTTCTGTTTTATTTCAGAAATCTGTTTATTTCATGGAGTTCTATCTGTTTCTCTTGTTTCTGGAAGCAAACAAGAAAATCTAGGAGTACATCAGTTAAAAGATTCACTGGGGGATACTTTTGACTGCAAGCCTCTGTGTTTAGAATATGAATGAATTGGATAGAGAATTAAAAGAGGTTCTGGAAGCAGATTTGTTGCAGGAGGAGAGAATTTAGTTTACTATGAAAGGTGCAAACAAATGTAAACCATACAGACATCTAATCTATTTTTCTGTCTTTTTACCAAAGTGCCCAATATCAGCCTGGATGTTTTGAAGCCTTCTTTTGCAGAAATTCTGCTAGAATCCCACATGGTTATGATCCGGGTAGGATATCATTAATTTTAGAGTATAATTTTCTTCCTCTTCTATCTTGCTTCAAAAAGAAATAGCACTTTGTGAGAGATCTGGGTGATGGCTGCGAGCTAGGGCAGAATTTACATAGCTGAGCAACCTACTTGAATTTATACTTAGAAAAAGGGAGGGCTAAATCTTCCAAATCTAAGTTTGTAAGCCTTGGATTTAATGCCTGGCTCTGCTGTTGGTGTGATCTAGCTACAGCCTAGTTATGTAATACTTTCCTACCTTTCTGGAAGGTTTTAAAATTAATTTAGTATTTGTGAGACAGGAGGATATTACTCTGGTCAAAATCAGGAAAATTAGCTAAACAGACACTTAGGAGAACAATAAGTGGAGAACAATAAGGTGGACTGCTCTTGCAGTCTTTTCTCCTGGTTATTCTTTGTGCTCTTGACCACAGAAGCCTTCCTGCCTCCAGCTCCTCAATCCTTCATCTGAAGAATGAGAAGGTACTATTTTGAGAAAGGAGTCCAAGGTTTTCTTTGTTGCTGTTTGTAAAGCTCTTCTCAGATTTTTAAGTGAAAGAAAGTAGTCAAGCAAATTATTGTTAATGCTTGTAAAGTAGTATTGTAAAGCATTTCCATGGCAATCAGTGATAATGTGTTTCAGGTGAGGAAGCACCTGCATGAGTTTCCATGGAAATAATCTTTCTGAAGCTTTTCTTTTTCATAGCGGAGGGAAACCTGTCGCAGTAGTCTCTTAATGAAACAAGGTCTTGCTTATGCGACATGTANCCAGTAAGTTCAAGTGGGAGGTTCCACGCTAATGCCTTTAGTAAATTTTAGCTTACTCTGGCTTCTGCTAGTTACAATGTTTCTCTTCCTTCTCCTCCTTTTGGACTGTCTCTCTTATTGCACTCCTTATGTTTTTATGAAACGTCTCACTTTCTCTCACACACACGTGCCCACCATAAAGTCCCAAATCTTTCTTTTTTTCCTGTGTAGGTGATTTGGTGGCTAAATCTGCTGACTATTGGGTTATATCTTCCGATAATGATTTGCACTGCAGTGGCACTGAAGAGAGGTGTCCAACTGACATCTGAACTCAAAGGTGAGGTCAGTCTTCCTTTTCATAAAAGCCTTTTACAGGTACCTTAAAAGTGTGTGGATAGCAGGACTTTGTGTGTCAAGGGTGGAAAACCGCTGAGCTTGGGTTATCAAGCAATATCCACAAGGAAAAGGTGTGAGCTTTATATATTAAATAGTTTAATAGTGAACAGAACAAGTCTACATTAAAATCCTGCAAGGCTACCTGTATTGGCTGCAACAGATACAAACCAGTTGGATCAATGTCCTGCTATCAAGCTTTGTGTGTTCTCTGTACTACTGTAGTATGCACAGTATTTTAAAATGAGAAATGTTTCCTGGTCTTTATGCAAAGCAAATGACAAATGCAAGAGATATAATGATCCTTTTTTATGTCCCATGCCAAGGTTGTAGAGCTTTTCACAAATCCTAATAAGTCATACTTTGACCATTCCAGTTTACATCAGTGGTTGCTCCATTTTATAGATCTCCTTGTGGGAAATGAATTCTAAAATGTGATGGGAAACTACTCAATTATAGAATAAGTTATTAGNAGAGGAGAAATGGGAGAATACTGCCTCTTATGGTACCCAGAGAACATTTTCACTTGCACAGTAATTCATTGTCCTCATTGTGACCCTCTGATGTGTTAATGTAGGTCAGAAAAGAGCTTTCACTCAGGAAGATAATTGATGTATGTTTGTGTACACAGACATTTCTGGACAGACATTGCAGCATAACTGCCTGCTCATTTAAATTTTATGTTGATTTGTCTGTAGGGAAACAGTGGCCTCAAACCAAAGGACAATGAAGTTACATCCAAACCTTGGCACTGGCCCATCAACTACCAGGTATATTGATCAGTTCACCTTCCTTTCTATTTTCAAGTGCTTTTGCAGTGCCTCTAAAAGCGCAGCACCTCTTAATTGCATTGAAGATGCTGTCAGCTTTATTTTTAACAGNATAGTTTCATTGCAGAGAGAATAAAAGCCATCAGTAACTGGAATGTCCTAATTAGTCTGGTGTAGGTCCTAAGAAGATGCATGTTTGGTTTTAACATACAGCATGATCAATCCCCTGCCAGTTCCTTGAGAGTTATTTCTTTGTAGATCTTTTCTGATAACTGTTCTCCTGAAAAGTGTTTGTGTATTTATAAAGAATACAGTTAGGATATTGCAGAAGCTTGAAGCTTACTTCATTTACTTAGTGTGTTAAGGTTTGCAAAAAGGAACTGTAACTGAATTTTTCTCTGCTTATCTGTCTCTTTGTGTTCCAGAACTGTCCAGAGTTGTGCTACGTGGTGGAGGGC